>JANHAO010007486.1:0-20102 GCA_026873985.1 Saraca asoca
ATATATTAATATTAATTTATATATTAATTTTTAATATATAAATGTATATTATATTAAAAATTAATGTTTAATATAATATTATTAATATTAACATATTAAAATAAATTAATTTTATATTAATATTTAATTTTTAAGGATAATTTAGTCTTTTTATTTACAATGTCTTTTCATTCTTTTAATTTATTCTTATACCAAACAGTGCACATTACCTCGATTATTTTTATGACATACCAAACAAAGTAATAGACTTTCACTCTCCTTTCCATTCCCACTTCCTTTTCTCTTTCCATTCCCACTAATATTCATTCCACCCAACCAAACACCAACCTAGAAAGATTGTCAATCGGACATTAGTTTTAAGATTAGCTTATAGGAAATTGTATTTCTACATGATTGCTTGAATTATTGTTTGAATGGTTAATTGTAAAAGCTGAAAAGGAATGAGAAGTAGAATGAACTTGATGTGATCTCCACAAGAGATGCCCGTAGACTTTTCCAAATTCAACAACAAAGATGAAAGAAAAAGAAATATATTCATACCACAATCTAGAATAGAGAAGAAGGGGAGTGATAAGTGATGGATTTGATGCCATAAAGAGAAATCTCTTTGATAAGTCTCAAGTTCTATTAAGAACCCTAAGAGAAAGCTCTCAAGAAGAATATGTCTCTTCAATTTCATAAAATTGTGTAATTTGAACTCTAAAGGAAACAAGAGTTCCCTAATAGCTATCACTAAACCAAAATGGGCTGGATTCATAAACCAAACAAGCCTAACAAAAATACTATTCTATTCAGCCAAAAAAACATAAGCCTAATCTATTACAAAAAGTCCAAAAACAAGCAATGAAAATGGACCATACTCCCCTAACAAGGTGGCATCCCAAATCAAGCCAAAAATTATGCCAACTTGCTGCCTCCATGTGGTGTAAAGATGCTGCCCAAGTGTCCTCCATGTTCACATAAGGATGCTTAGGTGGCTCTACTTAATGACATGGCTTCAATGTATATGACTCTTGACTTCCCCATGCCATCCTCCATATGTTTGCTCCAAATGTGTTGACATAAGACTTGGAGAGCCTCCATAATCCTCTTAGCCTTAGCCCTTGTGATAGGTCCATCCAGAATGTGCAAAGACTTTTGGTGACCTCATGAATGGTTCCTTGAGTTTCCATCATTCCCTTTTCTTTAAAAGGATTTGATCTAGAATCTTCAAAACCTACATTAAAAGGAGAATGCTTAGAAACATTAAAGGTAGCACTAGCATTATATTCACCAAGAAAATCCAACGTATAGGTGTTATCATTGATTTTTGCCACCACTTGAAATGGACCATCACCTCTTTGGTGGAGCTTGGTTCTTCTTTATGCTGGAAATCTCTCCTTTCTCATATGTAACCAAACCTAACCTCCCAGCTCAAAGATAAACTTCTTTCACCCTTTGTTGGCTTGTTGGGCATATTGCTCCATTCTTTTTTTCAATGTTTTTCCTCACTTGCTCATATAAATGTTGCACCAATTTGGCCTTCTTCTTCCTATCCAAACTAGCACATTCCTCAATAGGCAATGGCAAGGAGTTAGTGGATTAAAGCCATAAACAACTTCAAATGTAAAAAAATGAGTAGCTGAATGTACACTTCTATTATAAGCAAATTCAACATAAGGCAAGCATTCCTCCTAATTTTTCAAGTTCTTTTGGATGATAAATCTCAATAAAACAATTAAAGTCCTATTTACTACTTTGGTTTGGCCATCAGTTTGTGGGTGGCAAGTTATTGAAAACAACAATTTAGTCCCTGATTTACCCTATAGAACATTCCAAAAGTAGTCTAAGAACTTAACATCTTTATCCAACATAATGCTTATTGGCACTCCATGCAACCTCACTACTTCTCGAAAGAATAAATCAGCAATGTACTATTTTATGACATGGAATGAAACAAGCCATCTTAGGGAATCTATAAACCACAACAAAAATGGAATCCCTCCCCACTTTGGACCTGGGCAATCCTAACACAAAATCTATTGAAATGTTTGTCCAATGTTCACTAGAAATGGGGAGTGAGGTGTAAAGAACATGAGCCATGACTCTAAATTTAGCCTTTTTATATGTTATGCAATTCTTTTCAACATCATGTTTCATGCCCAATCAAAAGAAATGTTCTTGTAATATGGCCAAGGTTTTTGCCATGTGATCCACGGAGATGCCTATGGATCTATCCCTAATTTAAAAAAATTTAGTACCAAAAATTGAAACGAAAATGAAGGGTATTCATACCACACTATAGAAAGATGAAAGGAGAGTAATAAGTGATAAAAATGAATGCCACAAATCGTAAGCTCTTTGATAAGACCCAAATTGTTGCTAGAACCCTAGGAACGCACTTGTTCAAAATAATTTTGTTTCATAAATTTGTCAAATTTGAATAGTGAAGGAAACATTCCTTCCCTTATAGCAATTAGACTCACTAATGGGTTGGATTAAAGTGCTACACAAGCCTAAGCAAACAAACATACAAATTAAAACAAATAAACAAGTTCAGTCTAAAATAAGGCTAAAACACTGGCATCAAAAAAGGTAAAAAAAACTCCAAAGGTGATGTCAAACAGCCCATCGAACTAGCCAAAATATTACTCTTAAATCAGACACGAAAATACAAAAATAAAAGGGATCAAACGGCCCCAAAATAATACTAAAAAGGTCTTAAAGGTGGCCTATCAAATAACACAAAATAATAGCCTAATACATGTTAACAAATGAACTTAAATGACCAACCATGTTGCTGGCCATTTGGTTGTCCCACAATCACACTCAAATGATCCTCAAGTGGATGGCAAAACTTCCATGCAAATCACTCTTGAACTTTCAAGTCCTAGCTCCCCATGTAAGCTCTAAAATGTTTAACAAAGACCTTGGATTGCATATCTCATCTTCTTTGCTTTGGCTCTAGTCACGAATCTACTTAGCACTTGCAAGGCTTCTTGATGATCCTTGGTTTGGGCCTCCATGTTCACATCACAATGCTAAAATGACCCATTAGCCCACCCTAAAGGCTTCCCTCACAAGCAAATCTCTCAAAGAACTTATAGGCACACACAATTTGTTTTCGTTAAGCAAGAAGCGATCTTGTTGAAAAAATTTACCAAATGTCACATTTTCACAAGCATCAAACATACTAGCAAAGTTATGGTCATCCACATGCAAATATTTAATATGTTCAAAACCCAATAATTTAGCATGCACAGTAAAGATAATGGTATACTTGTGAGATAGTGCATCAGCCACTGCATTCTCTTTACATTGCTTGTGCTAGATGATGTAGGGAAATGTCTCAATGAATTCCATCGACTTGGCATGTTGGCAATTCAACTTCTGTTGTCCCTTCAAATGCTTCAAAGATTCATGATTGGTACGGATGACAAACTTGTTTGGCCATAAGTAGTGTTGCCAATTTCTCCAAAGCCTGGACCAATGCATAAACCTCTTTGTCATATGAAAGGTAGTTGAGAGCTGCTCCATTTAGCATCTACTAAAGTATGCAATGGAACTTCCCTACATCAAAAAAGCTCCAATACCAAGTCTTGAAGCATCACATTCAATTTTAAAAGCTTGAAAAAAATCAGGAAGAGCAAGTAAATGTGTAAAAGTTAATCTCTCCTTAAGCAACTCAAAAGCTCTCTTTTGCTCACTCTCCCACTTAAATCCCACGTTGTTTTTCACTAGCATGTTTAAGGGTGTGACTATGGTGCTAAAGTCCTTGACAAACCTCCTATAAAAGCTAACTAACCTATGGAAGCTTTTAACCTTACTCACGATTTTTTATGTAGGCCACTCCTTAATGCCTTTCACTTTTTCCTCATCCATTTCTAATCCCTTGCCACTCACCACATAACCTAAAAATGTAATTTTCTTCAAGCAAAATGAACACTTTTCATCTTTCAAGGATTACAACATGTACCTCAAGTGCTCAACATATTCATTTTCATTTTTATTATACACAAGGATGTCATCAAAATATATAACCACAAATTTTCTAATGAAAACATGTAAAACATGATTCATCAATCTCATAAATATACTAGGAGCATTTGTGAAGCAAAAAGGCATGACCAACCACAGTTTTCCATTCATCTCCTAGTCTCATTCTAATTTGATGATAACCATGCTTCAAATCAATTTTAGAAAACACACAAGACCCATACAACTCATCAAGTATATCATCAAGCCTAGGAATAGGATGTTTATACTTTAGAGTGATTGTGTTGATTGGCCTGCAATCAACATACATCCTCCAAGATCAATCCTTCTTAGGCACTAGCAAAATTGGAATTGTAGAAGGACTCTTGCTCTCTCTAATGTACCCTTTTGCCATGAACTTTTCTATTTGTCTTTGAATTTCTTTGGCCTCTTCATGATTGGTTCTATATGTTGGCTGGTTTGGTATGAAAACTCCAGAAATGAAGTCAATTTTATGTTCTATCCTTTTTATTGGTGGCAAATCGTGGGGCACTTTCTTGCAGAGCACCTTTTCAAATTCCTATAAAATAGAATTAATGGCACTAGGTAGAACAACATTTTCATGGTTAGTGAATCTATGGAAAATATCTTGATTAGGAAATACATCACAGCTTGCATGCATTTAATATTAAGTATGTGAGACAATTTATTTTCAATATTACTGTCCATCTAGCCAAACAAGAGATCATAATTTATAGATTATGACTTTCAGATAAAAGGGTCCAAAAGTCTTATTTTTGCATTCCTTTCATGTTTTTAAGTTAAAAGGGAATTTTAGAACTAGCATGTTGAGGGTGGGGGCAATCTTGACACACTTTTCATTTTGAATGTCTTTGTGGTCAAAAATATGTCCAACAGTATGTAACCAATCAATAAATCATATGGTTGCAGATTTTCTTCAAATTTGGCAACATCCAGCCTAATTTCATGGTCATTGGATGGCTTGGCTTGAGTTCTTTGATGACAAGGTTTGCAATCATTAGATGAAGAAGATAAGCCATCTTTGTCAGTTTGCAACCTCCTAAAAGGGTTGCCATATTCTTCACCAATATCTCAATTAAAGTCATTTCTTTGTTGTTGAGTTCTTTGAGATTCATGAAGTCGTGCTTGCAATTTCTCAGTTTGAGCTCAAAGGCATTTTTCTTAATGCCATGAGGATCACATTCTTGGCGATTTTGATGTCTTAGAGGCATATTTTTTCTCCATTTTTCTTTTAATTTCTCTTTTTCCCCCTTTTTTCTCTTAATTTTTGCACAAATTAAATTAAAATTAGGAAAAAAATGACAAAAATGAACTCAAAATGTCAAAATTAAGGGAAAAAGACTTTTTACAAAAAGGATAAAGCTATAGGGTTTTTCTGAAATTTTATTAAAAAAATAAAGGTTAATTTATGATTATAAGATGCCTAGTAGACCTAGTGGAAGTGGGCAATGATGTGACTGAGGATAACACATGATGGCTCCTGAGTGGTCTCTGATGCTGACATGGCGATGGCATGATAACTTCTAGTTGGTTGTTTTTGTTAACGTGGATGATAATGTAATAGTTTGGTGACACATGTTGTATTTTGGATGGATTGAGCTATGGATGTGGTGTGACACATGGATGGCACTATTGACATGGCACCGTCTTCAACCTCTTAGAGTGTGTAATGAACATGTGTGAGTGGCTCGCATGTGAGCTATAGAGCTACTAGTGTGTGAGGTGCATGGAAGCACCGTTCATCATGAAAATTTCTAGTCCAATTGTTTCACTAGAAGTGGGTGTTTTAGGGTGGGCAAAAGTTGTTTCCAATGGGTGATTGCAAGTGTAGAATTTTGTTTTATTTTATTTTATTTTTTGTAAATTTTAGAGTGACAAAGAGGTGAGGACCAATATACTTTGATGTCAAATTACTTAGGAACAAATTTAACAAGGAAATACACCAATTTTGACAAGATTTAGAACCCCTAAAATGCAATATTAGCCTAGGTCACCATATAGGATGGCTACTCCTAAGGTACAAAAAAAGAGGATGAGAATTTCTTTTCAAAACTCACTATATTTATATTGATCTTGTTGACGGTGGAATTTGGTTCTAGGCTAAATTTCAGTCAATGGTGATCGGTTCTTGAACCCTCGAACTGTTTTCCGATAGACCGAGCAAGAGAAGAAGACAATGGAGAGGAAAGGGAGCAATGACGGATGGACAATGTTTTTAACATGGTTCGGCTAAATCCAGGCGGCACCAGACCTTACATCCACGATGGAGTTTTATTAATTTGAAGGAAAGTTTATAGAGCTTTAGCTTATTTTACTTCATCCTCTTCCCCCCTTTTTTCTTCTTTTTTTTCTAATAATAATTTCCTATTTATAGAGGATTTTACAAGTTACAATTATATTACATGAAATAATAATTGAACAAGACTCTCTACACTACTGCAAATCGACTGCTACAGGATGCTTTCTATGGGGTAGGCCCCTTTTATCAACTAGAATACAGGTTTGATGCAACCTATCTGGAATTCCATCTCACGGAGCCTTCGACCTTGGAAGATACTTTGTGAACCAAGATCCTTGATGTGGGGTGGCTGCTGTTCTTCGAATAGCGAGGTTGAGCTTGAAACCGGAGGGGCGAGCTCTAATTTCGTGTGAGCTGGGACTTGGTGAGTCGAGACTTAGCAAAGCAATTTATCAAACACATGCTTCGAGATCTCATGCTCTTAGCCTCAGCGAGTTGGATGTCCTTTACTATGAACTTGGCTTCCGCTAGGTCTTCAGCCTACTTTTGCCAGACTAATTTTTACCCACAACATAAGCCCCCTAACTCTCAGTTCGCTTCATGGCCTAGGAGTTGTAACTTTTGCTGTTTTAGTCAAAGTCCTTATTCTACCGTATTGTCATTTCGGGCTTTCAATTTTTCACTTCATTTGATTTTGGCCATACTTCTTTTTCTAACCTTGTCTTCTAGTTGTTGGCATGGCAATCTGATTTTCTTAGGACCGTTTGATCAAGTACGATCTTTTGTCTGCCAGGTCATTCACGGAACCCAAATTTGTCTATAAAGCCTGAGAAGTTCTTCTTGTTTCTCTGTGATTAGATGGATGTGTTGGTTAAGCCCCTAAATACCTTTGCTAATTTGACTTTTGGTGAAGCGCTAAGGCGTGTATGGCCTATTGCATGGGGCTATGAGGCATGGATAGCCTATTGCACAGGGCTCTCGTGGATAGCTCTTTATGATAGCCATGGGGGAAATCTTGTGTAGATCTTGGATTATTTCTTCACAACTTTGCTATGATTTTCAGCCTTGCCAGCCAGACTCCCGGCGCCTTTTTGAATTGTTTTGGATTTGGTCTAGGAGGAACCTCTGACTTAAGAGGGATATAAGCATGAGCAGTTGGGCTCGATGGTCTTCCTATTGGTGGGAGTTTGTCTCCTGGTAGCTGGCTTTTTATTTTTAAATTTACCTTATTGGATTAGGCCTTTTAATGAATGAGCTTTTTTGTATAGCTCCTGAATATTGTATTGGATGCTTTTATCCACTTTTAATGATGATGTATATTGCTGCAAATTAATGAAATGCTCGTATGGCCAATTAGCCACAACTTTTGCGTGAACTTTAGCATACAATTGTCATGATCAATAATAAGCAAAATTCAGCCAGGTTGCATGCGAGTTGCACCTGGTAGGATCTCACTAGCGAGCTACGAGTACGTGTTCGCATGAAAGCTGCGATGAGTTTATAACGCCTTCACCCCTGTGTGAGGTTTTCGAGCGTTTTTATAGTGCCTCCACATCTCAATGGGATGATAACTCTTTGTTGGATGAGATTGTATATATGATCGATAATTTGTACCACAACAATCTCGTAGCTCAGTCTTACAGCAATCTTGTTACTCAGCCTCACAGCAATCTTATTGCTCAGTGAGATAGTAATCTTGTTGCTCAGGCCGGGGATTATACTCTTTTGCTCCTAGTTTGCGGGATGTGGCTTGTTATGGATGTATTGACGGGGTAGGCTTCGTGTCGTCTCACCCCTGGATGTATCCGTGTGATGGCGAGATGAGAGCTCGTCGCTAGTCTCGTAATATTTCTGTGTTTCAGCTAATCGACTACGAATAATATTGAGTCTGTTGACGGTGAAATTCAGTTTGCATGAAGGGCTAGAACTTCTGTTAACTAGATATGAGTTTTGAAAATCAATGCCACTTTTGAAGGGTTGTGAGAGGTGAGCCGGGAGGAAGAGAGGCAGTGGTTTTTATCGTGGTTTGGCTAAATTCGGACGGTACCAGACCCTACGTCCACGGCGGAAGTTTTATTAATACTGGATAATTTGCAGGAGTTTTGTTTACAAGATTGCCCCTCCCCCTTACTAACAATGCAATCCTTTTTATATGGGAAGGAGAGGTTTCATGCATTAATTGCCAACTATAATTGTGTAACATCAAATAAATGAGAAAAAATAATGAAAAGACCACATTCTGACTGTAGGCTATGGAAGTAGGCTTTCTTGGGCTGGCTTTGTAGGCTTCTAGCTGTTACCGTATCAGGCAAGATATTCTGTTATCTCAAGTGAGAGTTCCTTGCCTTGGGAAGCCGTGAGGGTCGTCGTAGCAGGGGAAGTGAGTGTGAGTAGAACGATCGACTATTATGTTGAGTTGACCCTTGGTCAAATTCTGTTGTCACTGGGGTGTAGCTCTTCGAATCGTATCTTGCAGCGTCGCAATATCGTGACAAGCGAGACATGGTCTGGCGCTTGTAATTACTTTGATGTTGCTGTTTACCTATTAATTTGACCAAAGCTCCTCGAAAGCTTCTTGCTGAAGCATGAGGACTGGTCTTCGTTTCCTCAGGGACTCGTCCTTGCGAGGCTAATTTTGGTATACAACATAAGCCCCCCAACTCTCTGTGTACTTTACGGACCGGGAGTTGAATATTTTTGAGGCTGGATTCGTATCTTCAGTTAGTGTCTTTCTTTGATCGAAGTGTCATGTCAAATGTCTTTTCATTTATGCTTTAGGCCATATCTTCTCCTGTTTGCTATTTTTGGCCGTTGGCGTGGCACTGTCGCTCGCTTTGGGCTGTTGGATGAAGATTTTGGCCAGATTTCTTTTGGATTCTTCAAGGGGCCGAACGGGTCTATAAATAGCCTGAGGTATCCTTTCTTTTTCCTCAAGGAGATTTAATGGAGGAGACTGAAGAGCTAAAGAGCTTCTAGAGCTTCTTGATGTCTTGGCTTCCGACGAAGCTTTGAGACTTGGACGGCCTGTTGCATGGTGGTGGGAGACACGGATGGCCCGTTGCACATGGCCTCGGCACAGAATTAGCCTGGTGAGGCTCTCACGGTGTCTTCTGGCCACCCCCTCTAGCCGTCGTTGGTAGCTCTACTTCCTGGCCTGTTGGTTCCTAGGACGCTCTAGTTCTAACCCAGATAGGGATGCCGGTGGAGGAGTAAGCAGGGGGGACTATGGGCTGCGGTTCTATAGCCAGGAGCGGGCTTAGAGACTGGCCTTTCCCCCCACAGAACCTTCACCTCGCTTGCCGAGGTTCTTAGGTATAGGTTCTTCCTCTTTCAGAATTTGTAACAAATGCTTTGCACATTTCTGTATGTAAATTTCTGATAATTAATGAAATGCTCCTTTTTGTCGATCGTCTATTATTTATTTCCCGAATGCCTCAATCTGTCTCGAGATGACTAGTGAGCTGAGCTTTGAGAAATCTCGTTTAGAATGTGAGGTACATCCATATGAGGGTTATGAGAGACTCATTTGTGTGAGAGCCACGAGAATTTGTTTGTATGAAAACTAAGAGATTCATCAGCATGAGAACTGCGGGAAATAATGATTTTATTGTTGATAGCAGCGAGGTGAAAACCATCCGTCGAGTTTTTATTTTTGCATGGTAGGCCCAAGGTCGTCGCACCCTCAGTTTTGTTTGTATTTGAAGCCTCGGGGTAGGTTCAAGACCATCGCACCCCCGAGTATTGCGAGGTAGGCTCAAGGCCGTCGCACCCTCAATTTTGTTTGTTTTGGAAGCCTCGGGGCAGGTTCAAGACCGTCGTACCCCCGGGCGTTGCGAGGTAGGCTCAAGGCCATCGCACCCTTGGTTTTGTTTGTTTTTGAAGCCTCGGGGTAGGTTCAAGACCGTCACATCCTCGATTTTGTTTGTTTGGGTAGGTTCAAGACCATCGTACCCCCGGGTGTTGCGAGGTAGGCTCAAGGCCGTTGCACCCTCGATTTTGTTTGCTTTTGAAGCCTCGGGGTAGGTTCAAGACCGTCACACCCCCGGGCATTGCGAGGTAGGCTCAAGGCCGTCGCACCCTCGATTTTGTTTGTTTTTGAAGTCTCGGGGTAGGTTCAAGACTGTCGCACCCCTGGGCCTTACGAGGTAGGCTCAAGGCCGTCGCACCCTCGATTTTGCGTTGTAGCGATCTGAAAATCATTCACTGTAGCAAGTGTGCTATAGTAGAGAGAAAACTTTATCTCAATGATGTTTGGCCAATCGATGACTTATATTTATTTTGAAATACCGTAATGGGTACAAATTAGCAAATGATCGTTATAAGGTCAAAATATGGTTCTGATGGAGGGCTCAAGCTCCTGGGTGACTACTCGCTGGGCCTATTGAGCGCGCTATCCTGACGGTCTTACCACATACTCTTATAACCGGCCTCTTCCGATGAGGCGTTCGATGGCATTTTTTAGAGCATGACATTCAGAGGTGGCATGCCTGGCCTCATTATGCTAAGCGCAGAACCTGCTCTGGTCTCTGGATTTAGGGGATAACCTTAATGGCTGAGGTTTCCCAAAATCCTCGTTATGCCTTTCCGCGGTGAAGATTTTGTCCTAGGCATCTGACAGGATGCTATAGCTCTTGAAGCGATCCTTGGGCCGCTGAGGTTTTGCCTTCCTTACAAGATGAGGAGTGGGGTTGTCATGATTCTTGCTACTCCTCTTTTTGCCCGCGGTGGGATCATTTTGGCCCACTTTATGCTTAGGATCCTCTATCCCAAAGGTTTCTTCCCACCTTATTTGTTTGGTTGCCCGATCATAGAATTCAATGAGATCTCGAGCGGGGGACTTGTAGAGGCTTCTGTATAATTTGCCGTCTTTGCGAAGTCCTACTGAGAAGGCTGTCAGAATGCTTTCCTCTTAGGGGGTTTTCCACAAAGTTGGCCTCATATCTAAACCGGGTTATGTAACCTTTAAGTGACTCGTCCCTGCACTGGAATATCATTGCAAGATGGCAGGGAGGCGCGAGTTGTCTTTTCAATGCTTGGTATTGGTTAATGAATTTCTTTTGGCAATCCTCCCAACTGCCAATACTGCGTGTGGGGAGGTGTCTGAGCCAGGTGCGAGGTGCCACCCCTAACGTGACGGGAAAGACTTGACACTTGATCAGGGGTTCGATCATCTGGAGGTCCATTTGAGTGTTGAACGCATCCAAGTGATCGTTTGGGTCGCTATTTCCCTCATATAGGGGGATAGCGGGCACCTTGAGTTTTTACGGGAGAGACTGCTTCTCGATCTCCATAGAAAATGGCGAGGCCTCTTCATATCGTGTCTGATGATTCTGAGGCTGCGGGCGCTCTTCAAGCAACCTTAGCCTTTGGAGAACCTCATCCATTACTGGATGTTGGCTTTCGTGCTGGGGGTAGAGCTTTCCCACGTTGCGAGCCCTCCAGTCGCTGGCTATCATGATCGTTGCGAGCTTCTCTTTGAGCTTCTTCTCGAAGCTGCTGGAGTTGTGCCATGACTTCTTCTTGCTTTTGAGCATTTTGTGCTTGCGTTTGGGCAAGTGCTTTAACAGTGTCAGCTAACTCTTTGACTGTGTTCTCTAGAGCCGATCGAGATTGATCAGGCATATGCATTTCTTGCAGTTCTGGTGCAACGGTACGCTGGGAAGCTAGAGCTATAGAACTCTGAGTCGTTCTCCCTCAGGCCATTGTCGAATGGCAATAGGAACTTCAAAGAGCGGATGATCCCCACAGACGATGCCAAAATGTTGACGGTGAAATTAGGTTTGCACAAAGGATCAGAACTTCTGTCAACCAGATATGAGTTTCGAAAATCAATGTTACTTTTGAAGGGTTGTGAGAGGTGAGCCGGGAGGAAGAGAGGCAGCGATTTTTATCGTGGTTCGGCTAAATCCGGGTAGTACCAGACCCTACGTCCATGACAGAAATTTTATTGATACTGGATAATTTGCAGGAGTTCTGTTTACAAGATTACCCCCTCCCCCTTACTAACAATGCAATCCTATTTATAGGAGAAGGAGAGGTTTCATGTATTTATTGTCAGCTACAATTGTGTAACATCAAATAAATGAGAAAAGACAATGAAAATACCATATTTCGACTGTAGGCTGTGGAAGTAGGCTTTCTTGGGCGACTTTGTAGGCTTATAGCTATTACCGTATTAGGCAAGATATTCTGTTGTCTCAAGTGAGAGTTCCTTGCCTTGGGAAGTCGTAAGGGTCGTCGTAGCGGGGGAAGCGAGTGCGAGTAGAATGATCGACTATTATATTGAGTCGACCCTTGAGCTCTTACTACGGAGTCACGTTGTCGCTGGGGTGTAGCTCTTCGGATCGTATCTCGCGGCGTCGTAATATTGTGACAAGCGAGACATGGTCTGGCTCTTATAATTACTTTGTCGTTGCTGTTTACCTGTTAATTCGATCGAAGCTTCTCAAAAGCTTCTTGCTGAAGGGTGAGGGCTGGTCTTCATTTCCTCAGGGACTCGTCCTTGCGAGGTCGATTTTGGTATACAACAGATTCAATCGTAGAGTAACTCTCTTTTCGTACAACGTTCCACTAGATAATTTATACAAGGATTTCAAAATTGTCGTTGATCTTAGGAAAATATTATAGGATCAGAATATGGTTCTAATGGAGGGCTCCAGTTCTCGATTAGTGATTCGCTAAGTCTATTGAGCTTGTTATTCTGATGGCCTCACCACATAATCCTATAATCGGCCTCTTCTAATGAGGTTTTCTATGGCATCTCTCAATGCCTAACATTTTGAGGTGGTGTGTCTGACCTCATTGTGATAAGCGCAGAATCTGCTTGGGTCTCTGGACTTAGAGGGAGCCCTTATAGGCCTAAGCCTCTTGAAGTCTTCCTTATGCCTTTCCGTGGCAAAAATCCTATCTTGTGTATCAAATAAGATATTGTAGCTTTTGAAGCGACCTTTAGGCTAAGGTCGCTGAGGCTTCACCTTCTTTGCAAGTTGAGGACTAGGTCATGACTGTGACTCTTATCGCTTCTCTTTTTACTCGGGGTAGAGACGTAGGCGTCCGCCCTTTGTTTGGGCTCCTCTATACTGAAGGTTTCTTCCCACCTTATTTGTTTGGTGGCTCGCTCATAGAATTTAACGAGATCCCGAGCTGAGGACTTGTAAAGGCTTTTGTACAGCTTCTCGTCCTTGCGGAGTCCTCATGCTGAGATTGCCATTAAGATGCTCTCTTCGGAAGGATTTTCCACTGAGTTAGCCTCACATCTAAACCTAGTTATGTAATCTTTTAGGGATTCGCCTTTGTGTTGAAAGATCATTGTGAGATGATAGGGAGGTGTGAGCTACCTTTTCAATGCCCGATACTAGTCGATGAATTTCTTTTGACAATCTTCCCAGCTATTGACACTGCGAGCCTGGAGGCTTTCGAACCATGCTCGGGGTACACCTCCTAAAGTGGCTGGGAAGACGTGGCACTTGATTAGGGGGTTAGTTATTTGAAGATCCATCTGGGCATTGAACGCATCCAGGTGGTCGCATGGGCCATTGTTTCCATCATACAGTGGGATCACAAGCACTTTAAGTTTCTATGGAAGTGGTTGCATTTCAATTTCCATAGAGAATGGCGAACTTTGCTCATGGCGAGGTTAATTATTTTGAGATTAAGGGCATTCCTCTAGCTGTTTAAGCCTTAGAAGGACTTGCTTCATTATTGGATCCTGAGCTTTGGACTGTGGGCTAGAGCTTTCAGCTTGTTGCAAGCCCTCAGACCACTGGTCATGATGATTTTCCTAAGTCTCTTTCTGAGTTTCTTCATGCAACTGTTAGAGCTGCACTATGATTTCCTCTTGTCTTTGAGCATCTCGGGCTTGCGCTTGTGCTAGTGCTTTTACAGTTTTAGCCAACTCTCTTATCATGTCCTTAAGAGGTGGTTGAAGGGTTGCCGGTTGAATGGCTAGAGTGCTGGAACTCCTGGTGACCCTTCCTCTCATCATTATAATTGGACAAAATGATGATTCAAAAAACAAACGGGCCTTTCCTCTACTGCCAAAATGTTGATGGTGGAATTTGGTTCTAAGCCAAATTCTAGTCAACGGTGATCGATTCTTGAATCCCCGAACTATTTTCCAATAGATTGAGTGAGAGAAGAAAACAATGGAGAAAAGGGGGAGCAATGATAGATGGACAATGTTTTTAACATGATTTGGCTAAATCTGAACGGTACCAGACCTACGTACATGACGGAGTTTTATTAATTTGAAGGAAAGTTTATAGAGCTTTAGCTTATTTTACTTCAGCCTCTTCCCCCCTTTTTTCTTCTTTTTTTCTAATAGTGATTTCCTATTTATAGAGGAAGAAAGGTTATATGTAATAATTACAAGTTACAATTCTGTTATATCAAATAATAAATAAACAAGACTCTCTAGACTACTACAAATCGCCTGCTACAGGCTGCTTTCTATGGGGTGGGCCCCTTTTGTCAGCTAGAATACAGGTTTGACACAAACCTGTCTGGAACTCCATCTCGCAGAGCCTTCGGCCTTGGGAGATGCTTTGTGAATCAAGATCCCTGATGCGGGGTGGCTGCTGTTCTTCGAACAACGAAGTCGGGCTTGAAGTCGGAGGGGCGAGCTCAAATTTCGTGCGAGCTAGGACTTGGCGAGCTGGGACATAGCGAAGCAATCTATCGAACACGTGCCCCAAAGATCTCGTGCTCTCAACCTCAGCGAGCTGGATGTCCTTTAGTGCAGACTTGGCTTCCGTTGGGTCTTCAGCCTACTTTTGCAAGATCAATTTTCACCCACAACAGATCTCGTATCTAAATTGAAATTGAATGAGTTATAATCTTGAACCTTATCTTATTTATACTAAAATTTGAAGAATTAAAATACATTAAACTATTGTAACTTGATTCAGTTGAGGAAGGGCTAGGAAGGCGGCTATAGGGTGGTGAAGCAGATAAAGAGAGGTGGAGTAAGGTGGTTTGCATAGACAACTTGTTGTAGCAAAGTGTCCTGGGTTGACTTTGCTTTGCTTCATTAAGAGTAAAGCGACTTGATTCTCTTTCACTAACACTACATAAAGTCACGGGAAACAAGCCGTAACAGGTGTTACAATTATTATAATAAATGAATAGTTTGTTGCTCATTTAATCTCTTCTAGGTACATCTTCCATAAGTAAAAGGTTCTTGTTCACATAACTTTTGTAAAGTTGATTGCAAAAATTTTATGAATGGTTATTGGGACATGCTATATGAAAACTATTTTGAGATTGTTACAAGAAAATTATTTTGGGATAGAGTTATAAATCGGTAAAAAATGATATAAAATAATATACAAAAGATTTGACAACCTTATCAAGATAGTTTGCATATATTTTTTGAAGATATTAATTTCAATACTTTTGCAAGAAAATTATATTTTCAACAAATTTTGAGAAGAAACAAATAGACGCTAGATTTTAAATAGAAATGCCCATTCTTTACTATTTTCTCTCAAAATTTACAATGAAGCAACGGTCAATTGGCTACAAGCAAATCACATGGATTACAAGGAAGCTGATAATCATGTGTTTCCCATTTTTTTTCTTCCACGTGTCAATTTGTAAATGGCTTCTAAAATTCACAAGTGTGCCGATATCAGCTGGGGATAAGGTATATATGGAACCCAACCTTTAATTTGCTCCTTTTCTTCAAAACCTTATCTCTAACTTCAATGGCCATTTCCAGTTACACAGACTGGTCTTTAGCAGCTTCCACCCAATGTTGCAGAAGAATAAGCTACATCCATTCGTTCATACCCAGAAGCCAGTTTCCTTCTTTTCCATCTCTTTCAGGTTCCAAGCTTCGATTTTTCCATATAAAATTCTCAGCCTCTCCCTCTCCAATCTTGGAAGAAGCATCTGCATCTCCCAATACACCCATGATCCGATTCGATGTGAAATTTTCAGATAATCCACAGCAATATTCGAAGCTAGGAGCTGAGAATTTGAACGCCTTTTTATGTGGTTTGTTTGAAGATCCTCAGACTGAGGCACTTGCTTTTGAATATTATCAGAGGTTGAAGGAGAGGCCTGAGTTTAGACCAGAGAAATCAACTTTGAAGCATCTAATCAGGTACTTGTTGAGATCGAAGAAATGGGATTCGATTTTATCTGTTACTGAGGATTTTAAGATTTTTAACGTTGTGCTCAGTAGAGCTGCCTGTTCAAGATTGATTAGTAATTGCATAAAATTTAGAAAATTCAAGATTGCAGAAACTCTGCTTGATGTTTTTCAATCTGATAGTCGAGTTGCTGTTTTTGCATTTGTTTCTGCCATGAGAGGTTATAACAGGCTTCATATGTATAGAAGTACAATTTCCATCTTTGAGCGAATGAAATTGGCGGAAATTGTCGGGGATTCCAGATGTTATTTAGAAGTTATGGAAGCTTACTTCAAAACTGGGGATTGTGAGAAAGTGGTTCAATTGTTTCATGAATTCGAAAGCAAGAAGTTACCAGATTCTACAAGATATTTAGGTCAGATATGTGAGATTTTATGCAAGTCACTGGGCCGATCTGGACAAGCGTCCGAAGCGCTAAAGCACTTTAGGGAGCTATCAGAGAGAGGGATTTCTGTGAATTTTCTTTATTCTACGTTGATATGTTCCTTTGCTAATGCACGCGAGGTGTGTATGGCTGAGGAGTTATTTAGAGAAGCACAAACCAAAACAATTTTGAGGGATCCAGAGCTGTATATGAAGCTTGTGTTGATGTATGTTGAGGAAGGTTTCTTGGAGGAGACACTTGTAGTTGTTAACGCAATGAAAGAAGCAAATGTGAGAGTGTCTGACTGTGTATTATCTGCCATTATCAATGGCTTCAGCAAGAAAAGAGGCTTTCGCCCCGCCATTCGAGTTTTCGAGCAGCTAGTCTCACAAGGCTTTGAACCAGGTCAAGTCACCTATGCTTTAATTATTAACGCGAGCTGTCGTCTCGGGCAATATCCTGAAGCAGAGAAGCTGTTTGATGAAATGCAGAAAAAGGGATTTGACAAATGTGTATACGCCTATTCGAGCATGGTTGTGATGTATGGAAGGACAGGGAGGTTGAGACAAGCAATGAGACTGGTGGCAAAGATGAAATCAAGAGGTTGTGAACCAAATGTTTGGGTTTACAATTCTTTAATAGAGATGCATGGAAGGGCTAAGAATTTGAGGCAAGTTGAGAAGCTATGGAGTGAAATGAAGCGAAGAAAGGTCGTGCCGGATAAGGTTACTTATACTAGTATGATTGGTGCTTATAATAAGGCTGGTGTGTATGAAACATGTATTAGATTCTATAATGAGCATAGAATGAATGGAGGAGTGATTGATAGGGCCATTGCAGGAGTAATGGTTGGGGTTTTCTCAAAGGTTAGTAGGATTGATGAACTTGTAAAGCTTTTAAGGGACATGAAAATGGAAGGAACAAGTTTAGATGAAAGACTTTATCAGTCTGCTAAGAACGCTTTGGCAGATGCTGGGCTGCAAATACAACCAAGATGGTGGGTGAGAGTTTCAGCATGACATGAAGAAAGTGAAGCTGAATCTTCTGCAATCATCAATGGAAGATTATGAATTCTTCTGTTTCCTACTTGATCTTGTAAAGAAGGCTATCTTTTATGTATGTATTGTAGAATTTCTGTGCTGATAAGCTCTCCTTTGTATGATAACAATTTGGTCCTTGTACGGGAGTTTGAGGTCTTTAATTTGGAACTGTAATTATAATTTTAACTTCTTTTTATATGAAAATTAAAGTAAGAAAATGTTTAAGCAGACTTAAATTCCAAATTCAATATATAGGTTCACTATAAGAAAGGGAATTTGTTATCTCGGGGTCCTTGCAATATCTAATTAATGAAAGATTCTCTTTTGAGTCTCCTTCTTCCTGCTTTATTCTGTGTTCCATTTTCTCTCCTTGTAGTCTCTATCTTTTGCTTTTCTTATCTATGGATCCTGTTAACTTAATATTTAAATATTATACTTTAAATACACATATTTATATATTCATGATTATAAATACAGACCATTACAAAAGTAACATTTAGGTGGCATTTGATTCACGGAATCTTAATATTTTTTGGAATGTAATTCTTGGAAATGTCACATTATCATGTTTGGTTCTAACTAAAAAAAATTCTTAAGAAAGTTACAATATTATGTTTTAATTAATTTGTATATTTTTAAAAATATTATTAAATTACTAAAGTGATCTCAATGAAAATTGAAAGGTTAACACCAGAAAGTTAACTGGTCAAGGGGGATATGCATGGTCAACAATGGAAGGTGATGGTAGGTAATTGTTAATGATGATGAATAGTGATTAACGATGGTGGATAACGACAGAAGGTGATAATAGGTAATGGTCAATGGAGGTTGGTAATGGTGGATAGTGGTCAACAGCGATGGATGGCAACTAAAAATGGTGAGTGATGGGCGATAGGTAGTAATGGTGGTGATCAATGGCAGTAAGTGATGGGCAATAGACAATAGCAGTGGTGGTCAACAGCAGCGGGTGATAGTAGAAGGTGTTCAATGATGGCAATGGTAACAGATTGAGGTAGTAAGACATTAATAAAAAAGTGGGCAAAATAGTCTTTTATACAGCTAAAACATTTCCATGTAATGAAAATTTAAGATACCCATCTCCCTCCGTCGGAATATTTAATGGGAATATTAAATTAAAAACATTCTCAGGAAAATTTTTCTAAATTTTGAATCAAATATGAGAATATAACACTTCCTTAAAATATTTTAAAAAAGTTAGAAAAATTCTGTGAATCAAACACCACCTTAATAATGGTTTAGAGGTTACAATCCAATAAAAAACCTCATCTAAACACGCAGTCCTTCAATTTTTAATATGTCTTGTCTTTCTTCAAACAACGTTTTTAAATAGTGTTGATTGATTGTTGTTAGAGGTGGCTATGAACTATATCAAACTTTCCCAAAAAATTGAAAGTTACTAAAATATAGTCCCCCATAAGTGAGTTGCGGTGTTAAAATGCTCTTTATAAGTGTTGAGCAATCCTCCTCCTTACAACCTTTTAAGGATTGGAGTTAGACTCACATTTCTAAGATGATATTAGAGTGCCATCCTTCCACTCCACCCGTAGATATTCATTCTTACAAACTTCACGCTCTAGTTTGGGTGTGAGGGGGTGTATTAAAATTGAGTAGTAATCCCCCTCTTTATAAGGTACCTTTTAGGGATTGGAGTTAGACTCACATTTCTAAGAAAAAAATCCTAATTTTATTTTTTCTTTGCACTAACCCTTTCTTATGTTTTATCTTTCCTGCAAACAAAAAGCCCCAATTTTATTCTCTCACGCGAACCACAATCTTGCCAATCTTGCGCTTTCTTAGAATTTATTGTTCCCAATCTTTCGTTATTCCAAAATAGGATCATTGTTTCTTCCATTGTTTTAAAATTGATTTTGTTGGTTTTTCTTTATAGTGCCGATTGTATCACAGGTATCATTTTTCCTTCTGGTTGGTTTTCTTAGTGATACTGTAGCTTATTTCATCGAGGTGGATGTTTGGTTTCTCTTTCAGTTTTGTTATTGCTTGATTTTATTAAAAGACTTAGGTTTGACTGCTAGGTGTTTTCATTTATGTTGACGATGGTGCTCTTGTTTCCACTTCAACCCCTTTGAGCAGTTCAGAATGCTGGGCGTTAAATATATATCTAGCTATACCATATGGACAAATAAATTATTCAAAGTCAAAAAGTTGTTATGCCTTTTTTTTATAGGGAATTAATTTAACATGTTTATTGTAACATCCTAATTAATTAGGTGTAAGTATCTAATAAAGATAATTAGGACTTGTAACCCCTATAGAATTAAGGAAACACT
>JANHAO010007487.1:0-20106 GCA_026873985.1 Saraca asoca
TTAACATATCAACAAAATGTACAGTGATAAATACAATAGAGCTCAATCCAATTGACTCTAGGGCACCTATTTCACTAACAATAAATATGCACAATTTACAACATTATATATATACATATATGAAACATATGACAACATTATTAACATTTCATTAATCTCAAGATAACACTAATTTATCATTTTAATAAGAAATATGAAAACTTACACTACCCCTGAACATTGAAAGGCTTAACCAAACTTATTCTAATCACTTGTTCGCGAACAGCTTTACACCTAAGCCTTTAATTAGTGGATCCACAAGCATATGATCCATGACAACATGTATAATGCTTATGTTTCTTCTTTTTCTAACAAATTGATATTTAAAATCAAAATACTTTATACAGACAGTATTTTTATTATTATTTCGAGAGAAATTCATTGTAGTAGTATTGTCATAACATATAATTAAGGTCCTAAAAATACTTTCTACAATTTTAAATCCAGATATCATATTTCTTAATCAAATAGTCTCACAAGTGGCTTCACAATATGTGACACACTTTGCCTCTATAGCAAATGTTATTATAATTGACTGCTTCATTGTTTCCACAGTATAACTCTTCTTGTCATTATAAAAATATATCCAGATCTCGACTTTTTGTCATTTGAATAATTCACAAAATCAAAGCCAAAATAGCTTGCAATAATCATATCACCAAATCTACAATAGGCCGACACAAAATTCTTTGTATCTTACAAGTACCTCATAATTTTCTTCACAACAATTCAATATTTCTAACCATGATCACTCAGGTATCTCTCAAGAACACCAAACACATAAGCAATATTAAGATGTGCACATATTTAAGCATATAACAGGCTACCAACAATAGAAGGATATAGGACCTAATTTGTATATTTGATCTTTACATTATTTTGAAGAAATCGGGCCTTAGAAAAAAATCTCGCCCCTTTGGAAGGGTGCAATACTTGTATAGCATATAAAACATATTGAACCATCCGAGTACCTTCTCAATATATAATTTTTGAGTCAAGCTAAGAAGATCTCGGGATCTATCATAGTGGATCTACATGCCCATCACCCAAAAATGATATCATTAAGATCCTTCATATCTAAAATATGTAGTAAGTGTATGCCTTGTCTCAATCACAAATCTCAAAATATTGTTTTCAAGGAGAACATCATCAGCATACAGGACTAGAAATATAAATCTACCTATATTCAACTTAAGACAAATACACATATCTGTATTATTATCCTTGAACCTAATAAAAGCAATAATTTAAATAACCTTAAGATATCATCATTTAGACGTTTTATTAAAATCATATAAATGAATATTTTCAATCTACACATTAAGTATTCTTTAATCTTCTCTTGAAAATCATTTAGTTAATTCACACAAGCATCATTCAAGAAGGTTGGTATGCATCTAATAAAGCTCTAGGTCAAAATAAGCTACCAGTACCATAATAACTCCAAATGAGTCTTTAATTAAAATAAATAAGAAAATTTTCTATAACTAATACCTTCTTTTTTAGTGTGGCCTTTTGCCACCAATATGGCCTTAAACCTTTTAATCTCCCATTGAGTATCCCTTTTGGTCCTAAAAACCCTTTTGCATCCAACAGGCTTGCAATCAATAGGTAACTCTATATGATCTCACACATCATTATAAATCATCAAAGTAATCCATCATTTATAACCTTCATCCATTCCAAAGAATCAGGACCTGAAATACGTCATTACCATCATTGATGTCAGATTCATGCTCCTACAAGTTTACCACATAACCATTAGAAATTTTAGCCTATGAACCGTTTGAGATTTCCTCAAAAGTTTTTCATTTACATGACTCAGTACTTTTCTACTACTAACAAAACATTAAGCTTTTCCAATTTTCACAACTAGGTTTTACCATTTGTCATACTAGATCATCCTTTAGAACTTTTGGATCAATTTGATTTATTTTCAACCAGTATTGGTGCTAGTGGAATAATAAATTATATCTTTCTGAGAGATGTTATATGGTCTTTTACTCTCACTATCCAACTAGTCTTCAAAATAAACTAGAATAAGATGCTTCAATTACCATGCTAATCTACGTCAAAAAATAAAATCTGTTACCTTTATAGTCGTTGCAATTTTAATAAAGTGACTATTAATAGTCTTCATATCAAGTTACTGAATAAATGGATCATATGACTTCACTCTAGTCTTACAACCCCAAACATGAAAATGCCTAAGATTAGGCTTTTCCTATACAACAAATCATACAAAATTTTAGGTACAAACTTACTAAGGACTTAATTTAGAATATACATTACGATTTTTAAAACAACACTTTATACAGAGTCTAGTAAAATCAAATGTACTGACATGCATTTGATCATGTCCATGAGCGTATAATTCCACCTACCAACGATCTAATTTTGTTCGATCATTCCAAACATAAGGTTGCTGACTTCAAAATTCACAATCTTGGAGATATCTTACAAAAGAATCAGAATTTCCATCTGTTTCATCGTATTTCCATAGCACTCACCACCTTTATTAGAATTAATGTACTTGATTCTTCTTATCATTGTGAGTTTAATTTCAACTTTAAATATCCCAAAAGAATTTAAGGATTTCAATTTTCAGTAGATATTTCCACTTACAAAAACTTGATCAATCACTAATAAAAGTGAAATATTAATATTCACCCATAACACTTGATATAATCAATTCACTTACATTATTGTGAATAAACTACAGTACATCTAACATTTTAGCCATTTCCTTTCTAACTCTAACAAGGAGCATCTCTCTTGATATAATCAATATACACATTAAAAAATAAATAAGTTTAGGTCACGAAGAATTTCCTTTTTTTATCAATCACTTAATTCCTTTGTGAATATATCATCTAGATGCCTATGTCATAAAATAGAGGATCTCATATTAATTTTGACATCTTTTATATCTAACTATAATATTTGTGAACAAACTAATTCTTCAATTTTCAAGCAACTAGTTTTACAAGTCTAAAACAACTATTGAAATATATTCCTCTTTATGGGAGGTATATAAATAATGTCACTTGATTATAAATAATACTCATCTCACATTTTTCCACCATTTTTAATCTAACTATCGACTTTCTATTACTTAACTTTCTCTTGTTTCTTAACACATATAACGAATTTATAATGTAAATGGTTGCACCTCCGTTTAACCGCCAAATATTTGACAAAATGTCTCATTAGAGCTAAGAGAGATATATTGATCTATTGTGTTGCACGCTCAAATTAGTTTTTTTTTTTCCAAAATTAGGTTTCTTTGGGTGTGACTAATTCCTACACTTAGCACTTGATCTATGTAAAACAGAGTAAATACAAAGACCTTTCAATTCTTCACATCATCTTCCACTCGATTAACTATAGAAGTCATTTCACTAAAAGCCTACTCACCCTTGAGTGATATGATATCTTTAAAACATCAATTTTGAAGACTCTAAAACATGCTAAATGAAATGATTATTTTCCAAATTCATTATCATACTTTTCAAGTGATTATAGTAGTGTATCAGTTCCATGATATGCTTATAAATTCAACTAACACCATCTTAAATAGTTTTATCCAACAACAAAAGGTAATATCCTTCTTGACCTTATTGAATTCTATGAACTTATCAACTAAAGTCCATAAATGTTTTAACATTTGAAGAGTCAGTGATATTTTCATGATAGTCTTATCATTAGTATATAACATAACCATCAAATATACTCTATTAAAATGTGTCCACTTTTCACGAAGAGCCTATGCAACAATAATGTTATCATCTATCTTCGACTTTCCTTCTCTCCATATTAAATACAAAATTTAATTATTGTCAAATATGATATCAGTAACTCAATCCAAATATTTATTACTCATCCCAGTTATCATAATTGGTTTCATTTATTGTTTTCACAGTAATTAATTACATAGGTAATGAAATATTGAGAAAATAACAATTTAAGAAATTCATCATAAATTTCCAAGATATATGTTTAACATAGTCATATTATGACATTTCCTCAACAACTACACAATTTCGGACAGTATTACACTATGAAACCCAACATCAATAGAGTATTTAAGGTTTCATAATATAATATATAGATTGAATGTTACCTAAAATTTAATACCAATGTGATATTTAAAATTTTAAGAGCATAACAAGCAATCCTAACACTTATATTATCACCAACAAACTATGTTGATAATATTACACCAATATGGTATTATATTACTAATATAGCACTCTCCTTGATACAATTTCAAAATTTTATTTTAGTAAAATTTTATGCAACTAGTCCCATAAAAGGTGAGTACATAGTTACACAAATTTTATGGTATAATAAGAACAAAATTGATTCTTCTATAATTTTATAAATTACACATAACAATGTCAAAAATATTTAAATGTGCAAATAATATTAACTCAATCCACAAAAAACATGTGTAGTTGCATATCTTGTAAGAATCATATAGTAAATTTTTTATGTGCAAATAACATGAGTAACATAATTCATACATACCTCTAATTTTACGCATATAATTAAAGTTGTTAAAATGGGTTTGGCCCATCGGGTTGGCCTGTCCTGTCATGCAAATAGGTTAGGTTGGGTTAAGGTTTTTCAATCCGTCCAACTGACGGGCTAGCCCGGCTCGCCCTATTTGGTGGCTGGTTGAGGCGGGTCAGGGTGGACTGGCCTATTTTAACAATTTTATATGTCAAAATGTGTTGGGTTCGTCAGGTTGTTATGTCCTGTCATATAAATAGGTTGAATTAAGTTGAGGTTTTTTCAGTTCGTCCAATTGGCGGGATAGGTTGGTGGCAAGTTGAGGCAAGACGGGGCGGGACAGGACAGGACGAGTCGGCCTGTTTTGATAACTATACATATAATCATATAAAATTCAAATAATAACTAAATAATATCTACAAATTTTTGAAAAATTTAAAATAGTAGTCCAATATGTAGGAAACATATTATAAAATTTTCAAGTCTAGGTAACATAAAATAATCACTCAAATAAATTGGATAAAAATAAATAAATATTTTATTTCTAGAAAAACCACCAAAAAATTAGTTATGAGAGTGATGTTTGGCAGTACAAACACCATCGCAAACAAAGCTCGCCACGGTCATGCGTGGCATGCATGTACCCAAGACGTGCATGGGACTTCACGCAACAAGCCTGCATCATTTTCTTCACCTGGTAATGCTATTTTTCGGGTCTGGTATTGGATTTTTTTTTTACCCAGTTTAATTTTTCCGCCATCTAGTCATGATTTCACATAATTTTTGTGTACTTTTCAATACCCAATCAATCTCAAAATTTTGGGGAAAAACAAGTAGTTTTTGAACCAAACACCAACTAGAAAAACTGGGTTTTCACTTCAAATTTTTTCAAACATAAATACAATTCAGTTTGGTTTTATTAAAATTAATTGAGAGGTTTCCAATGTTTAAATATTCTGACTTATAAATTTCAATCGATTTGAACAATTAACACAAAATTAGGGCAAATTTGACAGGAAAAAAACAAGTCCGTATCGAAGGCTTACATGAAATTTTTTTATTAAATTTGTAATTTACTAGCACATTGTTTAAATTGATTTGTGCAATCTGCACATTATTTATTTTTGAGATAAAACCATAAACCAATTTGAGAAATTTTAATTTAAATTGTTTGAATTTGAGAAATCAATTTTTTTTGGAAAACCTAAATTAATTCAATTTGTGATTCCATCTCAAAATTCACAAAATTTATAATCAAATCATGCAATACAATAATACAAAAAAGATAGAAAATTTCATATAAAAATATCCATAATATTTCTCATTAATAATTATGGATAATCCAGCAGTTTAATAACATAAAATTTTTAAACAAATTTTGCACAGACTTAAAACTTGTAACATGAAAGATAAATTAGCTTTAATACTGATTGTTAAAATCAACAAAAAATATTAGTCAATAATAAGTTTTTTTAATCTTAGCACAAAATATCTAAATTTGTACGAAATAATAAATTCACAAAATTATAATATATCTAATATTGAATGTAAATTCATGCACTCCTCGTATGCCCAAGCAAAGAGAAACACATGAAAATAATTATGTATTATCAATTAATCAGCTACAGTTTTGTCTAAGGGGTAAATAAAGACTTGTCATACCATAATATTATTGGATCAACTGACTTATTATCGCCGGTTCAGTTACGAGGCTTACACCTAAAATCAACTATTAATGTGTCAACTTAGGTCCAATAATATAATCATATTTTAATTAGTCTATTTTACAATATTGAATATGACATTCTAACAACTCAATTATAGAAAAATTAAACTATAATATTCCAATGCAGGAAATTCTAATATTGCAAGCTTCTAATTAGTCCGTGATCCACAATTAATGGATATTCGGTGGTAGTTTTGGTAGTTTTGAAAACAGTCCAAAAACAATTTTGAACATTCGACTCGTTATATTAGATGGGAGACATATGAAAAGCTAATGCACTGGCTGTCTGTCTTTTTTCAAATGAGATAGGCAGCATCTTAATCTCAACAGTGAATGGAAGAAACAGACATCCAATATAGAGTCCAATGGCAGTTAGGAGGTCAATTTACATCAATGTCTGTTAAGCTTGGAATGGAGGGAAGGGGCCTAATTAGAAGAATGGACATTGTTACCTCTCTTTCCTATTTTGTACTTTCTAAACATATGAGGAATTTACCCAGATAAGAAGCTAAAAGAAGATGTGAAAATTGAATATATAGATTAATCATAAATAAGTCATCCTATTTATATATTTCTAATATTAATACTTAATATTTTAAGAGACAATTAGTGACTGAGTATAGCTGCAGAGGTTCTAACTTCTAAGTTTTAATCTTGTTGAAAACAATTGAGGTAGAAAAACAGTGCATGCTTGACATAGCGGATGCCTTTCTACACATTTCTCTAACTGATGCTACAAACCTGCAGGATGAGAAACAAGACATGAATGAAAAATAACAATAATGGAAATGGCACTGCCTACCTCGTATCACAGGACCTCTCTATTTCATGTCAAGCGTGTATTGCAAAACTCAATGGGCCTTTCGAGCCACAGGGCTTTCATCATTCTCTTTTGCCAAATTGGGGCCACCAATTCATAATATCCATCAGATGGGGCATCATGAGCAGCCCAAGTTTTTCGTGGCTTCAAATTATTCTGGATCACCTTGTGATTACACAACTATACATTGACAGACAAAAATACTAGTGGCCAACTCATTCATTCACAATCTCTTAATAACTTCATATAAAAAGTTTGACATGTTCAAACTGAAGAGCGTAAGAAAATGAGTTGTCCAAACGCATTCACCAGTAAGGTCCGATGTTTGTTGTATGACTAGAACAGGGAAATCTCAGGCTTTGCTGAGATCGAGAGGAATTAGATTGACTATCTGATTTTTACGGTAAGTTGGCTGAGATCTAGTTGTAGCTAATTGATGCCAATTTTCAAATATTGTTCAAAACATCTCGAAATTTGCTAAAACTGAAAATGTTCTGAGACCCAAAAACAAACGTAATCCATAAAAAATTAATAAATGACAATAACTTAAAGAGAGCATAATACATGGAGGGTCAAACAAGATGATACAATTGAACCTAGGAAGACATATAAAACAAGGGAATGACTGATTGAACACAACATCTTTCCTCGTATATGGGACCCCAAACATCAAATGTCTAGCGGCCCAAAGCTCTGCACGAAAATTACATAGCAGTAAGCACATTATTCTCCCAACAAAGTCCCCAGACACTTCCTACAAGCAAGGGCTACCTTGGCCTATAGTCTATCAAAACCAAAAGGGGGAAAATTAATGTAAATGTAAAATCCTTCACTAAAACATATGTAAACACCTGCCGATCAGCAGAAAATTTGGGCCTAAGATTACTCTTCTCAAGGGCAGTGCACAACGACATAATAATGTAACCTTAACTTGCAGCTGGTTTTGCAGTGACTTTCTTAATGGCTTCAGCATATGTCCTGTGCTGATAAGTGAGGGTTGATTCAAGCAGATCCCAAAGTGAGGTCTTAGGATTCCATCCTGAAAATTTAAAAAAGATGCCCATTAGCTTGAGCAAACTAACATTAATCTCGCAGATCAGATAGGAACAGAAGGAATGAGGAAATTTACCCAGCTGCCTGTTGATTATGGTCATGTCAGGAATTCTCTTGTCACTATCATCGTATCCCTCACCATAAAATTCTTTTGAACTCACATCAATTGTCGGTGTTTCAATAGCTGATTCTCCACTTACCTTTGAATAGACCTGCAGAATCCACCAAAAACAATTCTTAAATCCGAAAAATCACATGCCCAATTCCAATAATACGATGAAAAAAAAAAAAAAAAAAACAAATTCCATCCTCTCTCACCTGAGTCATCATTTCAGCAAGTTGCCTAACAGTAACCTCATTGTTTGGGTTACCCACATTAAAGATCTGTCCATTGGCCCTGGCAGGATTTTCCTGTTGAAAGATCATAGTATTCAATAGAACCGCAAACATCATTAATAACTTAAAATATAATTATTGTAACTGGATCACATAATTTGTGTAAAAAAAAACTCATAATCTAAGACTTGATAACCTACAATCATCAATAAAACAGCTTCAATAGCATCCTTGATGTAAATGAAAGTTCTCTGGGATTGGCCACCATCAACAAGCTTCAGGGGCTCTCGGCGGAGGAGAGCCTGCAGAAAAGGAATAAAATCTGATAGTTAGGACAAAGAATAAATTTAGATAAAATATCTACAGGCTTCACTAAAAGATAAAATAGAAAGAGACTGACATTACTAAAGCATGCCAAAACCCGTGGGACACCCTCACTTGGACCATCAATACCAGGTATGAAATCCATTCTGGGTCCAATCCAGTTAAAAGGTCTCACAATTGTGAACTCCAGGCCATTTTCGGCACCCTCAGCTGTAAATGATCACATATCAGGGGACAAATCAAGATTGAAAAATAGAAGCAGTGTATACAGGCAATCAGCTTACCATAAATCAACCTCTCAATCAATTGCTTTGCACAAGCATAGGACCATCTCTGCTTTTCAATTGAGCCAAATATGCATGGAGAAGCATCTTCTTTAAGAATATAGTATGCAGGATCCTAGAAACATAAAAAATAATATGGCTTAGCTAATTAGGAACAATCCAAGCCGTATAAAAAAGTTTCTTTACCTTTATACATTAAAAATACCAGGTAAAGACATAAACTTAATAACTACTCATGATCTCAACTTCCATCAATGACTAACTGCCAAAGCATTCATATTTATAAGTTATAACGTCTTATCCAGACAGGAAGGTACAAGGTAAATGGGCTTTTAGGCAAAGACCCTTCTTACCAATGCACACTGCCTTATTATCTCATTATAAACTAAGAATGCCTTGTATACCATGCCACTAATATCAAGGATACATCCACAATATAATTCAACACGATAACACATCAGAAGCTCCAAAAAAAATCGAACAGCCCTTTTTTTTCTAATAATGAAAAGTTTAGGATTAGTATAAGTTGCTCCACTCCAGCTTTGACGACATTGGAAATGCAAAAATTAAAACGTAGTATGGAACTACCACAGACAGGTTCCAAGTATTACGTAAATGGAGTTGATCGATTCAAAATTAAACGAATGTGAAACCATCAAGCATAATGGACGGATCTAAAATGAATTCCATCAAAGAAAACGTCACAGTAGATTAGTTTAAGGAAAAATAACACGAAAGTGAAAGCTTACCTGACGAAGAGGGCTATCTTTCGGGAGAAAGCTTCCGATCGTTTTCCCATACACTTCACAAGTAGAGAAATGAATGAGACGCTTGTTATTTTCCGAGCAGTACTTCACCTGAAACGCAAAAACAAACCAACATCAAATCAAATGTCTACTTCAATCAATTCCACCGCGTAAGAGTAACATAAATAGAGAATCCATATCGATGCGTAACAATCCCAATAACAGAATCGTCAAAAGGAAAAAAGAACGCATACCACCGGAAGTGCATCAATGAAATTGCTGTAAATAGTGTCGAGAGGGCGTGTATTATAATCAGCAGGAGTACAAATTGCAGCCAGATTTATGGTCTACACCGAAAGAAACTCACAATTCAATCACAAATCCAAGAAACCATGAAAAAAGAAATCCAGACGAGAGGATAAAGACGTATACCAGATCTGCCATCTTGATAAGGCCCTCGAGCCTAGAGTCATGCTTTATGTTGAGGCGGTGGAACTGGATTCGACCCGCCCATGGGTGGGTATCGGGCTCCAAGAGGTGCTTGATCTTGTCATTGTAAACGTCCAGAGCTAGGACCGTGTGGGGAGTCTCCGCCATGAGCTTCTCGCAGAGGTGGGACCCAATGAAGCCACCGGCACCGATCATGCAAATGGTAATTGGCTTTATGGGGTTGCCGTCCAGATCTACCCTCGTCGAAGACGCCATTTTTTCTCTGTGCTTTCTTGGCAGTGGCAACTGAGCGTGGCGGCGAATGCTAACGTACGCCCGGTGGAGAGAGAGAGCGAGAGCGAGCAAGGAGAAGGGGAAAATGCAAGTAGCGAAGAGGGGGGTGAGAATGAAATTTAAAGGGGTTTTGAGTGAGTAAGAAAAGGGAGGGAGAAGATGTTTACCAGAGGCAAAGGATGTGATCGCCTTGCGACCCAACGATAGTTTTTTGCCATGCTGACGGCCATGGATTCAATGCGATGGGGCCTCACAACGACTCGCGGGTAGGCGTTTCAGTATTACTCGCTTGACTTCAGTGACACATGGGCATGGCCGTTGACGTGGCATTCTGAGTTTCCACTTTTAAGCCGCTTTGCGTGAGAAATTTTTGGCAACGAGTAAAATATTTAAATGAAATCAACTATAATAACACTATTTAAATGAGAATTTTTAGCAACAAGTGAAATGTTAAATGAAATCGACTATAATAACATATTTAAATTATATGAATTGATTTATGAGTCAGTTTGTGACTAATTTCACCTAGTATAATATATATTTAAATTTTTTTTGTATGAAGACAATAATTTATTTATTTATAGAATCTTTGAAATATACTTATTTTATAATAAAATCTAATTCCACATTTATATATCTTACGATTTTGAGTAATACTTATTACACATTTTTTTTTAAATGTCCTTATTATTCCTCCATCACTATTAAATTTTTTGTGTGAAATAATATTTCTTTTTATATAAGAAATTCAATAACAATAGATAAATAAACAAGGACGTTATAAAAAATAAAATGTATATAGAAAAATTCTCCACAATTTTTACATAATTACTTTTTTTTAAGCACTAGAACATTGAATAAAAGAATTGCCAAAATGGAGTGACTGGCCTTACACGATCGCTTTTCTAGACACAAAATTTCTTTTGTGTTGATCCACGAAGGAATGGGGATTCACTTATAAATCCAATAGTAAACAAGGATGTAATAGCAATATAAAAGATTGTTGTGTATCTAATATTTCTCCGTATATATGTTTTTCAACGCAAAATTCTTATATTATAATTTTTAGTCTTTGAATTCATGACATAAATGTAACAACAAAAATATTGTTCTAGGACCAAAAGAAAGCAAATAACAAATTACACTAATTTTTTACAATTTATTTTAATTATATTTATATATATTAAATATATATTTATCTCTCTTATATATATTTTTTAAATATAAATTCACTCTTTTATATAAAAAAATAAACATATATTTTTAAAATAAAAAGGTGTAAAGATGCAACTCTAATGTATATCCATTTAACTGTCTCTGATCATTTTTATCTCAATCCATCCTTTTTCATCCATTTAATTTTTTTTGGATAAAAAAATTAGATTAATTATTGATCTTATCAAACAAAATTCATATATACTTAATATATATAATTAGTTATTTATAATTAATTATTTATATATATTAAATTTCAAAAATTTTAAGAAATAAAATAAAAAGTATAAAAGAAAATAGAGACTTGCTCCGTATTTACATACTCTTCATACTTATATTACTCTTCGTAATGCAATATGTTCATTAATATATTTATTATTAATATCTCGAGATAATGAATTCCAGATATTTAAAAGTAATGCAATTTTTGTATTATTAAATGACTTTTGATTTTATTTAGTATGAGTTAATTTTTAAAAAATTAAACGTAGACAATCGCCAATGATATTAAGTCAATTTAATAAATTATAATTATTATTGACGATGAAATTCGATTCGTATGGAGGACCTGAATTTCAGTCAACGGAGAGAAGTTCTGGAACCCAATGCTATCTCTGTAGTGCAGAAGAGTAAGGGCCGAAAGGAAGAAGGAAAAGAGAAACAATACGTTTAACGTAATTCGACCAAATTCGGGCGGCACCGAACCCTACGTTCATGGTGGAGATTTTATTGATGTAAAGTAATTTGCAGAGTTTCTGCTTCCAAGACTCTCTTCCTCTTCCTTCTAACAATGTAGTCCTATTTATAGAAGAAGAAGGGGTTACATGCATTAATTACCAGTTACAGTGACATTACATCAAACTATAAATGATAAAATATAGCAAAAGGGCTACAATCCGGCTACTACAAGAAGTAGACTGCTGAATGGTCTCCATAGGTTGGCGATAGACTTGTGTCTACTGCTCGACGTCCCGAGCAAGGGATTTCTGGCTCAGAGGCGTCGCGGGTTCTGCTGTAGCGAACTGGGTGTCGCTGTAGCGAGAAAACGAGTTTGAGCGAAGTGATTGATCACTCAACGATCCGGTCTTGTGATTTCTTTGTTGGATCGTCCCTTGCGGGGGAGGCTGTTTCGCGGAATGCACCCGAATCCCCTCGCAAAGTCGTTGTATTGCGACGAGCGAGGTAGGGCTGATGTTAGGAGCACCTTACTCTTACCGCTTTCTGATGGATAAAGCGAAACTTATTAGAGGCTTCTCGTCGAAACGAGGCACTTGATCTCTGCTGCGCTCAAGGACTCATCCGACGACACTTTGTATATATAACAATTATTTATTAACTTTACAAATTTAAAATTATTATAAAAAATTATGACTTTTTCAACAAAACATGCATACTTTTTGTTTTTTTGTATGAGATTATAATATCTTTTTTTTTTTAATTACCTGTTAGAGTAATATCATAATTGTAATGAATTACTTGCCCAAATCACAATGCAAATTCCTAATATAGATAGCGTGTAGATGGCTCTCCTTTGAAGCAAGTGCCAGCTCATTAAAATTTTGGTTGGCGTCTATCACATCTAGACAGGTGAATGTGAGTGTGCTTCATACCTGTGAGCTGTACATCCCTCACGCTCACGTTGTTCGCATTTTGAATTAAAAATCAATGATAGTCACCGACGCGCTTTACAACCACGCTCCATTCACCAATCCCTAAACCACAAAGTTTATTTATTATATTTATATGACCTTACTCTATCTTTGGTGATCAATGTGGATCATATGGACCAAAATATAGATAATTAATTAAACATATGATTAAGACATTTGTATTTTGTATTCAAGCACGAAAAATGCTTAACACTGCTAACACATTCACAATTTCTTTCCATTTCAACAAATATTTTTTTAATAGGAGAATAATTTATATAAAATATCTCTAGTTTAAGCTTTTATCTAAATTGTTGATAGTATTTTTTGGGTCGGTAAGAGGCCCTGCCGAAGGAGCCTTCTTCAGCCGAAGCCAGTTAGATACGGAGATCGAGAAGAGACAGTCAACAGGGGATTGATTGATGGGAAGTCTGTAATAACCGAATGACAAATTTAACTTTTTGTATATAGGCTCTATGTAATGGTGAGGAAGAGAGGCTCTGATTCTGGGTAGAGGGAGAGAGCATCCTGAGAGAATAGAGAGAGAGAACTCCCCAGTAAAACTGTGTACATAGCAAGCATTTCCCAACAATAACATGCTACCGTGGACGTAGGGTCTGGTGACATCAATTTTTGGTCGAACCACGTTAAAAAAGCTTGTGTTCTTCTTCTTCTCCTCCATTTTTCTACACCAAATTGCAGGATAGGAGTCCACCGAATCCTTTCTCGTTGGCTAAAGTTCGGGTCCTCCGTATAAATCAAATTTTGACGTCAACATAAATTTTCTAAAATTATTTGTATAAATGAGTTATGCTTATTTCTTTTCAAGATTAAAAAAAAAATGTGATTTTATGATTATAAGTAGTGAATGTGAATTTTCAAATTTTAAACAGTACATATCACACACACATGTGGTGAAGATAATTTTACCAATTTGTCAAATTTCACATATTGTTTACTCACCTTACCTATCTCATAAAATGACATTGTTATGAAAAAAGAATTCAAAAAATACAAATAACATTAATGTTTTTAAGAAGTTTTTTAGTGAATATTGTACACCATCTGCAATTGAACGAGCTAGATTTCACCAAATTATACATGGAATAGTTTTTCCCGTTGTACTTGATTGAAATGAGTGCAATTTTTTATTGTGTGTGCGTCAAATCAATCAATAGAAAAATATATTTTTTATTATAAATTAATATATTATTTTTTATCTATTCAACGAAATATTCTTATTTTCATGATTTGAATTCAAATGACAAATGAGCACAAAGTGAAACTAAGAATTTATCTCTTAAAATGATGTGTTATTAAGGAAGGGATAATTGATATTGTTATAAGATTTATGACATTTATACCAATTAATGAATTTTTCTATAATATAATGTATTTTTATCCAATTATTAAATTATAATTAGTTATCATACATATATTATATACAAAATTGTAGAAAACTTGAAATATCATAAGTATGTAATAAAAGTATCGAAATTTTCTTACATTTCATAAATGTATTTTATGTTAACTTTAAAGTTTAGTAATAAGATAGTAAATAAGTTCATATTTTAGTGAAATTTATGAAAATAATTTATATAATTAATATTTTAAATTTAATGGTTAATTTTTTAAAAAATTTATTCTATAAAGAGATATTCAGCAATGTAAATATAAATTTAGATAACAACCATGTTAATAGATGCAACTCATATCCTTATCAATAAAGATATTGATAATTATTAATGATGAATTTATAATTATCCTTACCATTAAATTTAGAATCAAATGAGGGATCCTTTAATAATTTAGGATCAAATGGGGGACCCCTTAACTATTAAGGGGTCAATAGAACAAATTATATTTTTATTATTAAACTATATTTTTCTACAACGCAATTATTGTACATAGACAGATCTTTTATCAAATAGGAAAATTAATCAGAATCAAAAAATGGATCATAATAAAAGAATTATGAAAATTATAATTTTAATATGATTTCTTTCATAAAAGGGACCTGATAAAATCAAGAAAAAATGATTATTTTCTTTTGTTTTGCTGAAGACACTTTGACAAATACATCTTGACAAAATTATTTTAGACCTAACATAAAAAGAAAATGTATTGTGAAAGAATCTCCCTTTTTTTTTTATTTGTATTTTCCTTTTTTCTTTTACATTTCTAGATATTGGAACTTTGCTGGAAAAAATAAAGAATAATAAGAGATAGTATTTTGATCTTTTATCATTTTGGTTCTATACGGTAGGAATAAAAAAGTTTTTAATTTTGCTTAATCTTGTTTCAATAACAAGTATTTTTTCGAATTTTGATTGACAGGATTCATGACAACAAAAAAACCTAGGTTAGATATCAATCTGGCTGGATTGTAGAAAAAAAAAAAGACTCCTTTAAAAAAAATTATTATTTATTAGAATTCCATTCTATTTTATACTATATTTATTATATTTATATATTTATTTCTATTTTATATATTTTTATAAGATTTTGAATATCATAAATAGAATCTGATATCCTAATATAAAATAAATAGAAAATTATAAAATAAAAAATATTAGAAAATTAAGTCAGATAAGATAGAAGGGAAGGAGGAGCTTTTTCAATCTGTCTTTGTTTGACCTTTTCCTCGTCTCCAATCCAACTAAGCAAAAAAAAAGAAAAATTAATATTTATTTTATTTCCTATTATTATTATTATTATTATTATTATTGTCTTCTCATCCGAAGTTAACGTTTCAGAGGCACAACACAAGTCAAATGAACCAAACTCAATTCTTACGGGGCACCGACATACGGTCAAACGCAGATAAAGAAGCACGCGACCCTTGGGCGAGTGGAAGCACAACGGTACTTAGCAACAAAATGATCCTCACAGAAAATAGCTGTAATGCTATTTCTTGTTGTGTGCGTTATTATTTTGATTCACGCGGCTAATCGGGTGCCCTTCAGGCTTACCTTATGTTTGATTTGTGAAAAAAAAGGATGCAAAGAAAAAAAAAATAAAATTACTCTAAAAAATGTAAGAAAGAAAAAAATTGAAATCTTAAGAACAAGAGAGTATGATAACTACTTATTCTATATATTTTTTTTATATTTTTCACCCAAATTAAATAAAAAAATTTAAATTTTCTTTCCTTATCTTTTTCTAACAAATTCAAATAAAAATTAATAAATTTTTTTTTAAGAATAATTTTCTTTCTTTGACTGGTTAGAAAGAAATTGAGAGAAAGGAAAATTTTTAAAGAAAAGAATAGTGAAAACAGAATTTGCTTGTAATTGGTAGAAGAAATAAAAATGGAAGAAAAGAAAATTAACAAAAAATAAACAAGAAGACCTATATTTCTACCTATAGATGCACAGAAAATGAGTAGAAAACATTCACACACCACCAAAAGGCCAAAGAACACATAGAAGGCAAACCCCAAAGCCAAAAACATAGCAATAGCCACTACTTGCATAAAGTTTCAATTTTTAAATGATAAAGCCTACTAAAACAACAAATTTTTCAAAAATTTAAGGTAACTGCCATCCATGTTTACTCATTTTTTAGGTTAGAGATAGAAATTTAAGAATTTCACAAAAAAATACAAAGTAACAAATGCAAACAGTACCATATAAAACTATTGGGCATGGTATTTTCCCTCGTTCTTTCTATCGTTGCTTGCAATTACAAAGCATTTCACCTTGACAGAGATCTATGTGACTATGAATTGCCAAAACCTCTAGGATGAAGCTTGCCGGCTAGAATGAAACGAGACTAATTGAAGTGAGATAAGAGCAAAAATGATTCAACAGCAACTTTGGTTTGACAGATGAGGAGTTCAACTAAAAGGATCAACTTGAAGAAAAGGTTGTTGGATTAAAAAGACTAGAAGATGAAGCTAGATAATAAAAAAAGGAAGAAGAGAATAAAGGGTGACTAGCGCATCAAAGAAGCTTCAGGAGTTTAAGAGCAGGGGAAATTTTTGAATATAAAGAAAAATATAGAAATTTGGTTAGCGTCTGAGTTAAAAATAAAAATAAAATGAAAAAAATTACAAATTGAATCTATTGACTTTTTAATACATTCAATATAATCTACCGGAAAAAAAAATTTATGATACGGTCACCATAAAATATTATAAAATTTTATTTTAATCCATTAGAATATCAAAATAATTATTTTCTTTCTTTTTTTTATCCAATAAATCAATAAAATTATATATTTTTTTATTTTCTTTCCTCCCATTTTTTTTTTCTCACTTTCTTTCCTCCATTTTTTTCCTCTATCAATCCGGAGGAGTAATGTCCAGAGAGTAACATTATTTTTTCAAAATTGCGATTTACTAGTGCTATCCAACTTCCAAGTTAGTGCCCTTTTTGTTTGGTGGGAGGTGGTGGGCCAAAACCAGGTAGCCGTTTTGTTTCGTCAACGCTACACAAATGGCCACCCTGGCAAACGAAGGATATAATTTGTTGATTATGATTTAGAAAATATCATTATGGGTGAACTTATTTATATATGATAAAATCAAATTGGAATCATTTTTTTTTTATAATTTCTTAATCCAATATGATTTTAAAGATAAAATTGATTTTGAAAAATACCCAAAAGTCAGTCAAAACACACAAATTTGAGAAACAAAATAAGTTCTGAGATTAAAATTGGTTTTATATATTTTCAACAGAATACCAAACTTTCAATAACTTCATAGGAGAGGAGTGGCGAGAAACCAAACCCTACCCATGAGAAATGCCACAAATTAAGGGGAAGATGATTGGATTCCCAGTGACTCAACTTCTTGGCTCTTACAAATGGGCTGAACTTTATACTGCAAAATTTGGGTTTCTCTTAAAGGACATGGTTTTTGGTTTATTGGGCTAGAGTTGTAGGAGAAAACTATTGGTTTATTGGATTTCTTTTATCACTGTAATTTGCAGGTTAGGATGTAGTCCATAATTTAAACATTGGCATTGTTTTTGGGTTGTTTATATATTTATTTGATGATAACAGGATTTTTTTATCTGATAGATTCAATCACATAAAAATTCAAATTCAATTTCAGAACGTAAACAAAACCTTTAAAATATCAAGTAATACTTAAATTAAATCTTTCTTTGTATATTTGTATAACATAAGAAAAAAGATATTTTCACCTCCCATTTAATCTAAAATATAAAAAATATGTTATGTTTAAATTTAAATTTAAATTCTTTTATTAATAATATTATATAATTCAAATTTAATAATATAAAAGATTCTAAATATTTTATAATTAAATATTTTAAAAAGGAACTGTTTCAATAGACCACACACACCTTGCAGAACTCCACCAAAGACCTGGACTATTAAAAATATAGGGGGTTTGACTAAAGCACCTATCAGACCTTTTCATGGAGAAGAAAGAAAGGTTTTTCATCCCTTATATAGAACAGTCTGACTTCATTAAAGAATCTAGAACATATTTGGCTACTTTCCATTGAACAGTCCAGAAGAGAACGAGATAGCCACAACAACAACTATAAAATGTGCACTATAGAAAGCATGGCCTAGTGCAGATAAAGCAAAAAATCGAAGCTTGAAATAACAACACGACAGGTTGAACGCAAAGACTTGACAATACTACAAACTGCAAATGAAGACTTTACTAGCAAATAACAACTCTCAGTTCGTAAAGTGAACTGAGAGTGAGGGAGGCTAATGTTATAGGTAATTCTAGAGCAAGGCAAAACGAGCTGACAGAACGCCCAACAGAAGATAAGCCCAACCAGAGAAGGCCAGAGTTGTAGGTAAGTTAAGGTTGCCTAGCAAAGGCGTAAGCTCGTCATTTGCAAGCTTAGGATATAGGCCAACTGTTATGGGCATTTTCGGGCTAGGTAGAATGGGTTAGTAGAGGCCCAAAGAATTAGGTCAGGAGGTGAGGAGGCATGGCCTAAAGTAAGGTCGCTGAAGTCAAACAGCAAATCGCGCGATGCGAGCTCGTAGCTTCCAACCGGCCAAGGCTATAGCAAGTTTCTCTTCGGATAGTTGGGAGTAGCTAATGTCTGACAAACAGTCTGAATACTCTATCAACTTGCAAATCAGCCTCCAAAGTCCGACAATGATTTGTCCCGCATTTATTACTTGACGTCTAACATTTAATGCTCAATATAAATGTAATCATAGTTCTACAATGATAAATTATGACTTGTAACCATTCTGGCTTCTATAAATAGGAAATGAGAGCCATTGTGTAAGGATATAGAAAAATACATGCAGATACCCTGCCGAAATAGCCATAGGCAAATGTACTGTTGCTCTGTATAACAAAATAAAAGCTCAAAGCCAATACAATTATTGTGAACGTAAGGGTCGTCTTGACTTTAGCTGATCCACGATAAAACTCTCTGTGTTCTCTCCATTCTTCTTCTGAATCTCTCACCATTTTCTTACATTCCTTACACTCTTTACAGCCATTTAATTCTCAGAATTCTTCGTTGATCGATTACCAAAATCGACCATCAACACCAACAATGCAGTAGCCCCGGCTCTTGGTGCAAGCTTGAGCTGTGAAACGAGTTGCCCAGGGGATAGGTACTAGGGGTGTTTAACGGACGGACCGGACCGGACCAAGGTCCGTCCGGACCGGGCTTAAACGGACCTAGTCCGTTTAGGCCCGTATGAACACGGGCCCATGGAC
>JANHAO010007488.1:0-20146 GCA_026873985.1 Saraca asoca
TAATTTATTACACATTTGATAGAATCTAATTTATTCTTTCTCACTTATTCATTGACCTCACTGGCTCAAATTCTACCAAATACGCGTAAAGTGAATAAAAATTATCGTCACTAGCAATACTTGTATGCTTTACACTTGCACTTTACACAAGGGCACCTATTATACATCCATTTTCGGTTCTCTGGAGTGACCATATTGCTAGCAGTGGAATGACTTTAATAATAATCCAATACAAGTACCAAAAGGTCTAGCAAAATTACTTTAACAAAAATAGTAAAAAATAGTCCACACACACACACACACACACACACACACACACACACATATATAGAAAGAGAGAGAGGAAAAATAATAGAAGGATTGGTTATTATCTCTACTAAAAATTCAACAGAGTTTCCTCTGTATTTTGGACACCCAGGCACGTGGCCTTCTTAATAAGTTACTTCCACAAATCATAATCATTACAAAATAAATACATAATATGCTAAATCATCTCCATAATCACACTTCACATAGAAAAATGAAATTATCTATTTCAAAATACATAATTTATCATGATTATTCACTATTCAGGTAAGGTAAGCTACATTTATTCAAACATATATCAGCCTGCTATGCATTTTCGTATACATTCATCATGTAGACAAAATTCATAACATATTGCTTAACAAATCATTTTGTAAAATAAAATGAGATTTACAAAGGGTAGGACTATCTACTCACCTTCAAAGACATCCAACTGACTGCTAAGGATTCTGTTGAAATTTTAGAATTCGAACATTTACGAATTCCACATTTTATCAGGCATGCATCTAAAGCAAAATAATAGCGAAAATTTCCAATTTTATTAACTTAGCATTTTTGGATTTTTACACAATTTTCTTGATATCTAGCTATAGAGTTGTTATAGAATAAATCTTTTGTTTTAGGATTACTCACCTGGGTCTGAACCTTCACCCCTTAGCTCACCATCGACCGAAACCACGTCGGTGAGTTGGAGGGAGGTTCAACCGAATCTGCTCAATAGGAAAGGCCGAAGAGCTACTGTTGCCGGATCACCACCATGGACTAGAGAGAGGCACCGAAGCGGAGGAAGAAGAAGATGGCCGGTGAAGGGACTGATGATCAACTCGTCGAATAGTAAGAACCCAAAGGAAGAACTACCAACTGAACACAGTAGCAGAGGAGTCCGAGAAGAAGGCCGAGGGCATGCTTAGGAGAGAAAAAGATGCCAGAATGTCGAGCAGTGATCAGAACTTGCTGAAACCAGTGGGAAATGACGAGCCAAAGGAGAGGGAGGCCGGACACAAGCCACTAGGGAGCAAGGAGAGGAGGAAACTTTAGGAATGCTGGAGAAGAGCTGGGTTAGGGAAATTTTATACAATAGGCCAAATGGGGAAAATTTCATTTTGGCCTCTAGACTTTTGACCTACTTACACTAATGCCCAGCCTTTCAAAAACTTTTCAATTAGATCCCTTACCAAATTTTCAATTAAGTCCTTCTTCCAATATGGCAATCGAATAAATTTGGTGGCTAAAGAATCTAGATACAATATGGTGACTGAACCTTTTGGTCGCAAAAAATTTCTATAACTAATACAAAATTTTCACAGTTGGTAACTACATGGTGACCGAATAGCCACTAAAATGCTTGCCACTGAACCATTTCAGCCACTAATTTGGTGGCTAAGTTCTTAAACATATCATATTTTCTATTCTTAGCCAATCAGTCACAAAGTAGTCTCAGTTCGATCGCTAGTTTCGGTCGCTAAAATACTTTTTCTTTTGTAGTGAATCCATATGGTTTTTTATGGTGGGTCAATTCAGTCATATGTTCAACATATGCTAATATGTTTGTTTAGAGATATCCAGATCAAACAATATATAAGATCACTGTATTCTTCGAAAGAATATGATATAACATATGCTGGTTTGTTCATAAATAATTGATATTCTATTTTCTCAATTATTCTAAAATCAAGGATAATTAGAAATTATAATTATATGTACAAATTATCTCATAATAACAATGTCTATTATAATTTATTTGTATACAATTATATTTTCAAGGACTGTATCTAAGATGGTATACATATGTCAAACATATACATATTTAAGACTAAATTGATAAAGAGAATGTTTTATTAAATATGCTAAGATTGTAGTATCCATGCCATTACTGTAATTCTCTCTTTGGCATCTTTATACTAATAATCTCTCATTTTACTTAAAGCCAATCATTCTTGTACCTAATATTAATTCTTTGTAAATGACATTTTAGTTTCTGTTGGCACTATGAGAAATCATGCTAATTAAGGGCGGTTATTACTTATATCTAGCAACAATTTTAACCGGTTTAGTATATCTAGCGGTAGTTTACATAACAGTCACAAAAGTGGCCGCCTTATTGCACTTAGTTGTGATTTAGTGTAATTATTGGAATGTTATTAAATACTACAATTTAGTTAATTGTTGGAATGTCATTTAGAGGTGGTTTAATCACTTTTAACATTTCCCAATTTTTTGGAAAAAAAAATTGGAGGCAGTTCCGAATCACCTTTAACATTTTTCAAATTTTTTTCTTAAAAAAAGTAGGTGGCTCCAAATTGCCTCTAAAGATTTCCCAATTTTTTTTTAACCAAAAAAAAAAGATAAAGGCGGTTCCTAACTGGTTCTAAATGTTTTTTGAAATATGGAGGCATCCAAACCACCTTTAAAATTTTCACAATATTTTTCTTTTAAATTTTCACAATGTTTCTTTTACTTTATTTATAATTTTTTGTCAATTTTTTACATCTCAGTTGATCCGCATTTTGGTGCTAAAATGATATAATAATTCAACCAACATATATTAATCAATATAGTTATAATAATTATATTTATATAATAACTAAATCAATATAATAACAAATTAATATAATAAATTAGAAACACACATTTCATTAAATGTAAAAAAGTTGAAATGTAGATTATCTTACATATTATAAAGTTAAAACTAAACATCCTATGTTCCTAAGGTTATAAAATTATCTTATATATATATATATATATATTCCCATATGTCAAAAAATAAAATAATAATCTAAAATGATTGTCAACAATCAACAATATTTTTATATTTGTTACTCCCTCTTGAAAATTTTCTTATTTCAACGGGTGAATTTTGATTTTGAAGAGATTGTGGAGTAACGTAAACATCATTCTATAAAAACATAAAAGAATTAAGTATATGAGAATTCAATCAAAAAAATGCTGCTTTTAAATTTATTCTCTTTCCATCTGATTCACATGCTCGCATTAATTATCATTGTCTCATAATTGAAAGAAAACCTGGACATAGACAACAAATATAGCATTGTTACTGATAGATGATGCCTGAACTTGAACTTAGCACCACTTTTGGAGACCAGAATTTAAAATTGATATTGTTACTGGCAGCTTCAATCTAACCAGCCACTTCACTCTATTTCTCCACAGGGATGCTATACTTCTTGCCTCTCAGGTTTCCTAATCAAATCTTGCAGCTAAAAGTTAAATGTTATTCACTTGTTTAACTATATGCAATTTGAGAAGAGTGTGTTGATAAATTCTACGTCTAATAACTGTATGTAATTTGAGAAGAGTATGTTGCTTAACTCTATACATATAATTAAATACAGTATCAAGAAGTGGATATGGCCCTCATAGTTTCTGACTCTAAAGTTTACTCAACCTCTGCGTCTAATAAGTGGAAAATAGCACTCACTCTCAATGGCATGCGAGATTAAGGTCTACATTACAATAATTAAATATAGAAATAAAAAGTTACATCTCTCACTACAAAGACAAACAAGCATCTTTGTATTGGCACTCTCAAATTACTATTTCATAAACTTAGACAATAATAAACTTACAAGTATATAAGTACATAGTTGATACTTTTTTATACATACAAAAACTGTTTTATATTAATTGATGAAATGAAAATAATTTCAAATTGATTAGAAATTTTATGAATATGACTTAACAAAACCTATTAAAATACAAGGGTGATTAGAAATTATTATATAACAAATTATACAATGTGAAAATGCTTTTGACATAAGTATCATTTAATTTCCACCCCCTTATTTTTACTCAATTTCACTCTGGCCAGTTCTTGCTCCGATCAAGTACTCTTTTATGGCCAAAAACCCCAGTCAATAATTGGTACTGATATTTTTTACACAAAAATAGAGCAATAATATATACTGAAACTCTCCTTTCGAGCAAAGTTGATATGTGGAATAGGAAATGGCTAAGAGGTGACATGCGTACATAGTAAAGTTAGTAGCACATCACGGAAGTGGTCCGTTGAGCACACTTTGATGATTAAGTCAATGTTCACACAAAGTTTCAGTAAGTGTAATATAAATGATTTAAAGAAGAGATACCTACTAGTTTATATAAGTACCGAGCATGCCTATTGTCTCTTCTAGACCAATGATATGTGACCATGTGTCTTGGACATATTGGTGGTGTAAGCGAGATTCTCGTTGATGCTTGCTGCAGTCACATTGTTTGTATATGTTTAGGTCATGGCTTTTGTCATATATCAATTAGACAATTCATTTGCTAAGTCCCTATTTACGCCCAGACCGATGAACTAAGTGTAGCTAGTTAATCGGTTTGGGTCTAAGCCTTGGCACCCACCACGTAGTAATTTCTTTAATTGGTATTGGTCAAGCAGCCTTAGTCGACCATCTTGTGATTGGTGGCTACTTTGTGCTATGTCATATACAAATGATTTTGAAAATGGAACTTGGCATAAGGTAGGACAAAATGTCTCAGAATTGATGCCATCATCCCAAAACGCTTCCTATAAACCGTGAAGCAAACTACAAAGTGAAAACACAGCCCAAACCTAGCTACCTAATTGTATACCCTTCATTGCCACATACCAAAAGACAAAAAAGAGAAGGTGATAAGAGTTTATAGAACAAAAAATACAACACCTCTAGTCCCTATCTCTAAAGCACAAAAGTTATTCAATACAAGAGTCTGTGGTAAATTGTGAGTTTATATTATTTAAAACAATAATCTTAATTCTCATATTTTGTAGGCAATGTGATCATATATCACTTTTTAACAGCATTACTATATTGCAGGAAACACAAGGTAAGAATAAAGTTCACTAAATACATAAATCAAATAGAGATACCTTGAATTAGAAAATAAAATTATAGTTTGAGTAGCATACATGTAGCCTTTAGAGATTATGAAGCGTGCAACATATACAGGTTAGGTTTTTAGATTATTAAGGTGATCGGCTTGAAACTGTCTATGACAAAAACACACAAGGTGGAAGATTTAGCAATTTGATATTTGGACCAAACCTAACAGATGCTGTGATAACTAGTATTGAGAAGAACTTATGAGGATGGAAGTAATATGAATAATATAATATTTTCATAAGGATGGGCAACTATATGGTGTTGACCATATTAAAGAACTCATCAAATACAAAGGTCCTACACCAATATGATATCCAATTGCCATGTCAATATGACAATAATGGACATGGAATTTGTTAACTTATTTCAACATTAGAATGATGATTTGAAGCTGAGATCATTGAATACAGGCTCCTATCCTCTAATAGAGTAGTAATTCCTACGTTTGGCATCTAATTGATTATCATATTTTTTAAGAAGGGGAATTGTGTCAAATCAAAGGGGTTCTCTCTGTAGCTTCCTCATAAGCATTGGGTTACAAAAATTGGGAGATGGCTTCATGGGTCATTAATCATTTTGTGCTTGGCCAAGTGGTTTTTTAGTGTTGGTTTGATGATGCAAGCTTGAGATGATTCACAATTATGGGTTGAGATTGTGGCTGACTATGAGCGATTCTTTGAAGACTTGAAGCTGCTAAATAATGAACAAGAAAGGGAAAGAGATGGATGGAAGTTTTGGATATAGGTTATGTGATGTTAGCATCATTTTCACCAATATTCTCATCTAAAGAGTCAAAACATGATATGCATAGCCACACATCATATTCCATTAGTTATTTAACAAAGGGACTGCACTGTAACAGATGTGTTGTAATCTTACATCTAAAAGACTAAAATTGTCATTCATTATGCTATGTTGTCTCCTGTAATTGACATTACTAAAATACTATTATCCTCAATTTTGCACTGTAACAATATTTATTTGTTTAAAACAAAGCCACACCCTATTAGCCCATAAAAATTGAGAAGCTTGATTCATATGGTCATCAAAAATCATATTATACATCATTCAATTGAAACCAACCAAAGAAGTGATCTCAAATTACTTGGGCACATCGTAATCTAGAACCAGATAATCAACCAATAGAGGCATTTTAACAAATCAATCATCAACAACCTCAACCATCAAGTTCAATTAGTTATCAAACAACAACTAACAACATCAAAATTCATGAATTATCACAAGGGTGAGTAAAGTCTAGAAATTGTTCTTGTTGATTAGCAATTTCTTGGATGACTAGCAATTTCTTGGTTGACTAAATATGATGGAATTTGCCTTCCCATGTCCTTGATGTAGCCCAAGATGGAACATACTCATTTTGTTTCAACCAACTCTTCCTTAGTCTGGTTGAGCTATGATTTTAGGCTTTGTACCTCTTTTTGAATTATTTGATTAGTGTTGGAGAAATTGGTGGAGTAGATTATTTGAGAATTGGTCCTAAACACACTAATCGGGCAAACTCCTATCCCTAGACCATGGACATGGCCTAGATGCTCCTTTCCAAACAATTTTCCAAAGGCATCACTTGAAGATAGTACTGAATGTTTTGATTGATCCATTTGGCTCAAAGCTTCATTTAGTTTTTCCTAAGTAAACATAAAAGTTATTATGATTTCAACTAATGAATATCATGAAATTAATAAAAATTTTAATTAAATCCTTACCATATGCTCCTTGCTTTCTTGTTCACATATGCACCATTACTTTTTTGATGTACAACATCCCATAACTTTGCTCGACCAATTAGATGCTCGTTCTCCTTTTCCTGTCATTTCAACAAAAAGGGTTTGACTTAAATGAATCCATATGAACTTAATTTTATTTACTTATGGACAATAGTTATACTACCATCTCATCCTTCAATTGTACAGATGTTTTAAACCCTCATAATGTGTGGAATGATGTCCTTGCTTTTGTTTTATTCATTCTACTTGCACATTGTTTGCATAAATAAACTCAATTATTCATTTAACCATTGATACAAGCATAATTATATTGAAAAAAATGATTAGTTACCTTATATTTTTCTTTATCACAGATAAAGATATAGCTTTTCCATTGCTTGCTTGTGACACCTTTTGGACAATTTTGATCAATGTTTTGCTCCTTTGTCAAGATAGGGCCATAATGCTTGTTGTACATAGCTAATCTATAATTTCTCTACCACATCCCAATGATGTGCTTAGCAAACCAAATGCCCATTTCATTTTTTGGAACTAAAAGTATGGCTATGACAAAAACAAAAATATTAGTAATAGAATGAAATATAAATTATAAATATTTGATCAATACTGTTACTTACCATTATCAATCTAGCTACCACATCATCTTTAACTAAGTTCAGTATTGCAGGCCAGGTCTCATAATCTATTGGAAATTTGGTCCTAACTAAATGACCTATTGCTCCTTAAAAAAAAAAAAAGAACTCTTCTCCTTCTTGTATGAGATGATTCGGGTCGTCTACTTGAGTTACTATTTTTTCTTCGTCTAAACTCCAAACTTGTTCAACCTTTAGCCTCTTGGCCTTAATCATATCTTCCTTATCTATTAAGACAACTATAAAATATTAGTACAATATAAACTCAAACATAAAAGAAAATGATATATTGTAGTTACCCAATCACGTTGTAGTACTATCTAGTTCTTGGCTTCCCTTCCTTGCATTAGAAGATGAAGTATGAGTAGCATCATCCATCTCAGTGGCTAACTCCATCTCAAGGATTTCTATTTCAACTTCCTGGTGTTCTATCCTATGAGCATCAGGCTAGATGGGTGGAGTGGGCCATGCAGACTATGTGGCCTATGTGAGCTATGAGGGTAGGGTGAGCTATGCTTGCTATGAGGGGAAGGTAGGCGATGAGGTATGTGTAAGTGGTGTCACACCCTGATCCACAAAATGTGATCAGTGTAAAAGGTTACCATTAGGAAACCCCTTACAAGTCTCATAATGCAAAATCTTTACTAATTCATCTAACATACCAAAGACCAAAATTATATTGATGCATAAAAAAATATTTACATTTTAAATCCTACTAAAAATGCACCAGAGTTTCCTCTATTTTCTAGACACTTAGGCACAAGGCCTTTACAACAAACAAGGGCTACACACCCTATATGCATCCTATACAATAACTCAAAATCACATCGATCTAGATAACACAAATCTATATCCTACTGGCATTCACCACTTAAAATACATACACATAACAATTCTACCAACTGCTAAAGTTTTTACCATCAATATACCTTCAGGCTCCACCATGTTTGTCTAGGGAGATCGTTAGCCTAGCTAGCTTATTTTATTCAGTTTTGATATTGAAAAACAATCTTGTTTAATATCTCAATCTAACTATATGTTTAAGTGGTTATTGATCAAAGCTTGCTCAAAAGATCAACATTAAGTCTAAGTTTCTATTTGATTTCATAGGATCTTTTGTGAATGAAATCTTATTCAAAGTTCTCAATTATACTTTTTAAAATAAAGTACATTGAGGTAGAATAAATCATTTAAAATGAGTTTTAAATCAAAAAGTTTTCAAACAAACTTTTCACATGTTTTTTGACAAGTCAAACTTTTATTTAGTGAATCGATTCATGTTGAAAAACTTGTAAAATGAACTTGAATAGATTCATCAATCGATTCATGAAGAAAACTTTTCTTACCAAACGTTTGGAACTTTTCTGAATTGATTTTATAATCAATTCAATACCTATTTTCAAAACCCTACAAATTGATTCATCAATCAATTCAGTGATGAATTTTCACATGATCTAAATCGATTCATAAATTGATTAGTTAGTTATAAGTTTATTATAACTACTATGAATCGATTCAAGGACTGAAAATCAATTATTTTTATCTCAACTATAAATAGATTAAACCTCATTTCATTTTCATAACACATTGGGATGAAAATAGAGAAATTGAGAGAGCTCACACCTGATATTCACTACCTCACCTGGTTTGAATGATTTAATTAATTCTTGAGCAATCTGAAGAAGATTTCTACTTAGGTAATTGAGATTTACATCTCAATTTTACTGTGTTGTATCTCTTTACTCTATCTTGGATTATTGCTTAGATTTCTAGGGTTAGAAATTTGGATACAAAGGAAAAGGTTGATCTTCCTTTTGCATCCTTCTAGAATTGTGAGGTTGATTATAATTTGTAGGAGGTGCATTGAATTCTTGTAAATCTTTTTAGCTGTAAGGTTGATCATAGTGAGGTTAGATATAGAATTTTCATATCATAGGTATTATAAGAGCCTAGGAAAATTCTTGTTGTAAAATTGGTTTATAGGAGCCCTGTCAAATTCCTATGCTTATTAATAAAAGCAATCATATGATTGAGTATTGATCCAGTGGAATAGACTTGAATTGCAGCTTCAATTCAAGTTGAACCACTTTAAAAATTTTCTATCTTGATTCTTTTTATTACTATTTTCATACTTCTACATAATTTTTATTTTTGAATAAATTTTACAATCTGGTTTTTTTGCTAATTCAGTCAATAAACAATATAATTGTTAGCTACATAATTTGATACAAGAAAGTCTTCTACTATGCATTTACTTGAAAATCAAAGTTAAAAATTACATTACAATTGACTTAGTTGTTAAATTTATTTACATCAATAAAGAGTATATATTCCCCTAAAGGAATAAGGGCAAGATCATAACTCTTATTAATTTTTGAGACCAATATGCAAAAGGTGATCTACTCAATCAATGAGCAGATCCCAAACCAGAATGATAAGGAGGAATAGTGGGGGTATCTTCAGGCTCTGAAAAACATGGAGAAGAATAGGGTGAGTTTCATAGAAACTTAGTGAGTAGATAATCCCATAGAAAACCAAAATTTAGTTCACAATTCATATTCAAAATTCAAAGGTTAAAATATATTCATAAATATAAGCTTACCAGTTCAAGGACACAATCTTAAAATAAGTTTTGAGACTTTAAAATTCATCAAAAAAGTCAAATCATTGAATATAATATTCAGCAAAAGTAAAATAAGCAATATAGTATGATATTGTGAAAAATACTAATCATGACATAAACATAGAAAAGATTCAATAAGATTTTCTAAATTTACGAATACTCAAATAGCAAAATATTCTGGAGTTATTCTTTTACTAAAATACAATTAGAATCCAAAGGATAATTCCTAAAGGTAACCGTACCTAACAAACATTGCCATAATCCATCCAAATAGACTAATCAAATATTCCTATATTCATATGTTCAAATGTTCTCCCCCTTATTTCTCCAATAGATATTCTAATCACAAGTGCACTTGAGGGTTTCCAAGGAATTTCTAATGGATCTAGGATTTCAAAATAATTAATCATTCAAAAAATATTATACTACCAGGTCTACCCATAAATAAGAGACATTCTATTCATATCATAATATTAATAATTAGAACATATCATCAAACATTCAAGGTAGCGTAAACTTAAAAAATGTTGAAATTTCTATACCATGGTAATATGAAATCTTTGCTTCTATAAATAGTAATCATTGCAAAATGTAGAAATATGCTAAATCATTTCCATATTTATACATCATATGGCAAAATGAAATCACTAGTTCCAATAACATAAATTAACATAAAATGCATAATTTCATTATGGCAAGTCATTTTCATATATATATATATATAAATATATATATATATACAACATACAGTTAAACTTTTGAAACAAGTTGATATCAAAAATCTAATTATTCAAAAATCATAATGTTCTATATCACAAAATTATTTCATATTGCAAAACAAGATTTACCAAGGGAGTAAAATTATCTACTCACCTAAGGAACTTCTTAAAAGATCAAATTTTTCCAAAAGGAATGGTCTATATCACGAGAAGGTTCCACAAAGTGCTAGATCACCTAACTTCAAATTTAAGTTCATCTATCTATTTGGGTATAATTAGTATTAAAATTAATCCTTAAACTTAAATTCAAAGTTCTATAATTAAGCACACCTATCCTACATTCATATTAGACTTCAATATCTAAAGCTAAGATTTCATAAATCAAATAGCGGAACCACCTACTTGGGAATTCGGATGGAGCTCAAAAATTGGCGTCGGTGTGCTTGATTCTTTGCTAAGAATATCATTGAAGCTAATTAACAAGAAAATTTTAGCATACATCAACTTTTGAGGGTTAGAGTTTCAGTTGAAATTTTTTAATAACTTGAAGAATGCTTTATATAAAATAAATCAATTGTTTTAGGAAGACACACCATCATTCAAAGTGACAATGGGAAGTTTGGATCGAGCTAGTTTGTCACTAGAAGACCAGTTAGAGCTCAGACTGAGACATATTGAGAGAGATGGAAAGACGAGTAGTTGTGCTAAACCTACAAAGATGGGGCATTGGAGAAGAGAATGGAAAGAAGATGGAAGCTAGAACTAGTCAGACGGCAGAGGACTAAAAAAGAAAGATAGTGACTGGCATTTAAAGTAGAGAAGTGCACAGAATAGGGGAAAACATTCGGGATAGAGAAGTAGAATGCATGGGGGTTGGTCTGAGTCATCTTAATAAATAAAGAAAATGGGGAAATTTGTAGATTGGCCCCATTGAAATGTTGATGTCTTTAATAAAGTCCTCCTAGAAAAAAGAAAATTATGTTACGACCCAACGAAATATTTAAAAGCTTCATTTTGATCCAATAGACATATATGTTTTACAATGTATTACAAGCTAGGTGGATTGTGAGGCTTGTGTGTTGTGTTTGCCATGTGGGCTTTAAGGCCTACGTGTGTTATGTTGGTTGTGTGGGCTATGAGACCTGTGTGGGTTATCTTGGTTGTCTAGGCTGTATAGATTGTATAAGAAGTGAATGTGTAGGCTAAATAGGGGTGGAATATTTTGAGTGGCTTGTGGAGGGATAGACTAGATACTGGATGCTTCTTTGCTACCCCAAACTTTTGGATGTTCTGACTTAGGCATATCTACAAAACAAATGTTAATAATCTAAAACATGAAACTAAAATTCTTTGGTTAACCAAGATCACATTGAGATAAACCAAATTGCAAAACCATATCTGTAAATCATAAATGATGTGTTTTCACAAAATTCTTTGGCAAAGTAATTTCACATTTAAACAAATCATAAATGATGCATATTCACAAATTTTTTTAACTATTTTGACATATTTTCATTTTCCTCAACATTAGTTTCTAAATTACAGCCTTCCACATGATCATAATTTTCCTTTTCCCTTGCTACTATCATTCTTAAAAAAAAAAATACTTAACTCTTGCTAAGTAAACAATTCAAAATCGCACATTGTCAACATCCAATCCTATGTTGTATAAGTTTCTTGATGAACAACAACACTTCACTCTAGAAATACTTGATCTTCTACAAAATAAACCATTTGAGCTTGGGATGCATAGATGAAAGACTCATGCTCTTCATGTTGTGAATCAACCTATTAAAATTTACAACATTAAAGCCCCCAAACACCCTTTTTAAACCCTCTATCATTAGTGATGTTAGCCCACATATATTTAAAGAGGGTCATAAATTTTTTATAGTAATTGAGCTCAATAATATTACCATTTCCCATAATATGGAAGATCAATGTCCTCCCCCTTTACATCTTGATGGCTAGAAACTCAATTGGTTGTAGAAATCATGAAAACTCTAGAATTCTAGGTTTTTAATCCATTTTCTTGAGCTAATGTCTAAAATTTATATCCATTAACATTGAATGTTAAAACCCTTCTAGCATTTGGAAGAGGTCCATGGGCTAGTTGCTTCAAATCATCTGACATAGTACCAACCATGTCATCCATAAAAACCTAATAAAAGAAAATTATCTTTTATACGACTACACCTCAAAAGCAACAAATAATCTTATAGTAATTATCTTTTACAATTTATCTATTCAAAAAACTAGTTAGCAAAATCTTTGTTAACTATCTTTTGCATCTCAATAGAGGAACATGTTTAACTCCTCAATCTTCTTTTCAGACATAGTGTAAATTCCCTATAAGCAACAATCAAATATATAACCGTTAGGTCAAGTAATCTTAGGAAAAATAATAAGGAATGTTGATACTGTTATGGATACTTACTCCACAAATAAATCAATCTCTGCAATTGGATAACATATATCGATGTGCATGTATCTTCTCCATAGGTATCAGTATGAAATCAAAAACATTACCTATTGTTTGAGCCTTATTGTGTACATAAGACTTCATATGTCCCAAATTTCTACATAAGGGGAGATATCATTAAAAAAGAGAGAATTATAGGTATAAACTTAAATGGATAAAATTAACTATTGCCTTTCAATAGGGTACATCAACTGGTACTGTACTAGGCATCCTATTTGTAGTTCACCAACTAGATGAACACACAAATGAACTATAATAGTGAAGAAGAATGGGGGAACAAGATCTTCAAATGACAAAGTGTAAGAATAATCTATTGTTGGACATTCTTGAGGTCATCAGGGTTGACAATCTTACTACATAATTGTCTAAAATATAACCTTAATTTAACTAATACTATGATCACTTTGTCCAACAACATATTACATATTGAAATGGGTACGAATTACTCTATAAGTATATGACAATAATGATTTTTCAATCCAAACAACTTGTGTTTTTTTAAATCAATGAAACTAGAAATGTTAGTTGAATACCTATCAAGCATCTTTATATTCTTCAAACTTTTAAAGAGTACATCCTTCAATATAGTTGTCATTAAAAATAGACATAGCTGGTATTTCCCTTTATTGTTAAGCCATAAATCCTTTCTTATGCCCATTACCTGAAGGTTTTTCCAAATATTGAGATGGCTTTTTGTCATCACACTTTCATTTAGTGAAATATAAATGATATTGTCATAAACATTTTTTTTTATATGCATGACATCAAGATTGTGATGCAACATGTTTACGTGCATGTTTAGACCATTATGTGGAGATTTACATGTAGTTACATTTGTCATTACATAAATCTTATTATTCACATTTTATATTTTGGTCATGAAAATGTAAGTATATGTTGACGTTGGATTTTGTTATCGAACCAAACTCTAGCCAACGGGAGGATTCTTTCGGGATCTCTGACTGTCAACTAGTTCAAGCATGGCAAATCACAAAATACACAAAGATAAAGGGAAGAGCAGTAAGGTGACATGAGATTTTTAACATGGTTCGGCCAAATCCAGGTATAACCAGACCCTACGTCCACAATAGTGTGTTATTGTGAAAGTATTTTTACAAAGATCTTAGCATACAATATTTCTTCCTCTCATAGTTTTGACATATTCTAGCTCTCTCTCTATTTAAGTAGAGTTTCTGCCTATATCCAAGATGATCTCTCCCTTTGCAAAGGGCTCTTCCTCATATTTATAGAGGAGAGGAGTTTACAATAGTAATTTCATATGCAGTAAATCTATAACATCAACATTTATTATACAAGTTAGAATGAACAGATAAAATCTTACTATTCGACTATTACAGATTGTTTTCAGTAAGTGGGCCTGGCATGTCTGCTAGGCAATGTGTGAATGGGTCTTTGGTATAGCGAGCCCTCAGGTCGCTAGCCATACTTCATTAATTACATCACTGGCTTGGGGACGTGCCTATCCTCGGGTAAGTCAGGGTCGAGCTCACTAACTCGAGCACGAGCTCGAGTTAAGGAGGTCATTTTATGACATGAACTGAAGATAGAGTGATCTGAATGCTCTTCAAGATGGTCCTTTTGTCACTCTCGGGCTACTCACAGGTTCGTCTAGGTCGAATCAATTTTTATATATAACATAAGCCCCCCAACTCTCAGCTCGCTTCACGGGCTGGGAGTTATGAATCTTTGATATTTGACCAGTTAAAGTCTTCTTCCAAGACTATCGTTTCGTCTGCACTAGGCCATGTCTCTCATGGCACTTGTCTAATAGTTGTTGGTGAGTCAACCTTATCCTCTCCCAAGGCAGTAAATGATGACCATTGGGGGGGTGGATCTGGATCCCTTAATGGAGCCAGTCTAGGCTTAATATAAGGGAGAGGGAATCCCTTTTGTCATTGTGCTGAGCAAACCATGGAGTTTCCTGATAAACCACCATTGTTTTCGGTGTTCTGGCCTTCCAACAGGGTGTGTACGGCCTGCTGCATAGGGAACTTGGAAGATTCAACTTCTTCGATAACATAGAGAGATCTCATATGGATCTCAGACTACATCCTCTCGGCACTGCTGTGAGGCAATTGTTTGACCGACCAAGTTCCTGGTGCTTCTTGATTTGCTCTTTTTGTGAATCAGAAGAGCAGCTGGAGGCCGGAGAAAATAAGAAGCTGTAATGTTGCCACCGAAGGTGCATTGGAAGGAAAATTTGAGTACCTTGGTGGCACATGGGCTCTAATTAGCTAGGGTGAGGCCCTTCGTAGCTAGTCCTTCTTCTTAGTCATAGGTTTTTCCCTTTGTATTCTGATTAGCCTATACCCAGAGCTTTTTAATGTAGTTCTACCTTGTTGAGGTCGTTTAATGAATAAAGTTTTCTTTTGTGATTTCTGTTTGTTGCCCTTGTTTTTCATATAAACATTGTTTGAATAATCTATGCAATCTGCATGTAGTTAGAAAATAGTGTGAGAGCTGCAAACACTTGGTCACAAGTAAGCTATGAGTTAGAGCGATCTCTTGCTCGGGCCGATCTTGTGGCAAAATAAGTAGATAAGTCAGTATGAGAACTATGAAATAGAAGTTTGCATGAGACCTACAAAATAATATAGTTCACATGAAAGTTGCGAAATTAACAAGTGAGCGATCTTGTGCTCGGGCCGATATCATGGCCAAATAGATAAGTTCACATAAGAGCTACGAAATAATAGAGTTCGCATAAGAGCTACAAAATTAACAAGTGAGCGATCTCGTGCTTGGGCCGATCTTATGGCCAAATAGATAAGTTCTCATGGGAGCAACAAAATTAACAAGTGAGCAATCTCGTGCTCAGGCTGATCTCTTGGCCAAATAGATAAGTTTGCATGAGAGTTACGAAATTAACAAGTGAGCGATCTTGTGCTCGGGGCCAATCTTGTGGCCAAATAGATAAGTTCACATGAGAGCTATGAAATTAACAAGTGAACGATCTCGTGCTCGGGCCGATCTCATGGCCTGGACGGTATTGTGCCCAAATAAAAGGGTGATCGATCTTGTGGTCGGGGCAATCTCATGCCCAACTAAAAGGGTGACCGATCTTGTTGTCGGGGTGATCTTGTGCCTAAATGGAAGGGTGACCGATCTTGTGGTTGGGATAATCTTGTGCCCAAATAAAAGGGTGACCAATCTTATGGTCGGTGCAATCTTGTGCCCAAATAGAAGGGTGATCGATTTTGTGGTCAGGGTGATCTTGTGCCCAAATAAAAAGGTGACCGATCTTGTGGTCGGGACGATCTTGTGCCCAAATAGAAAGGGTGCTAGTTAGACGAATCACCTGTTTGAAGAAAATTTAAAATTAGTAGTGGTATTCAAAATGTTTACATAATTTACAAAAGTTATAGAAGTTTAAAAGATAGTCCTGATAGTAGAAGACTACTCTTGGTTAGGGTCCTGCTAGGATGCTCCAAGCCGTTGCCTGGAAGGCTACACAACGTAGTCATGCAAGCGACCTTTTTTGATCAGATCTTCAATAGCATCTCTCAGTGCCCAGCACTCTGAGGTAACATGCTTGAACTCATTATGGTATGTGAAGAATTTCCCTCGATTGAGTTTGGACTTACTGGGAGTCTTCAAGGGTAGAGGCTTTCCAAAATCCTCTTTATCCCTTTCCATTGCAAAGATCTTGTCTTGGGCATCTGACAAGATGTTATAGGTGTTGTGACGACCTAAAAATAGGGGTCATTCATCCTTGCTCCTTTTAGTGAGCTGATGGTCGAAGCTGTCATTCCCATTTCCATGGTTACTTCTCTTCTTTTTTTGGGTTGAGATGCTCGCCTCGAGCTTCTACGGACTAAAAGTCTCATCCCACCTAATTTGTTTCACAGCTCGCTCATAAAACTTGCCCAAGTTGCTAACTGGGGACTTGTACAAACTCTTGAATAGCTTTCCGTCTCTGCGAAGTCCCACTGAGACAGTAGTTAGGATTGCCTCATCTGAGGACTTTTCCACATTATTGACCTCGCACCTAAAGTGAGCCACATAGTCTTTTAGTATTTCATGCTTACTCTAGAAGACCATAGCGAGATGGCATGGGGGCGCAAGTTATTTTTTTAGTGCTCGATACTGATCAATAAACTTTTCTTTACACTCCTCCTAACTGGTAATGTTGTGAGCCGGGAGGCTCCTGAACCACATTCGAGGGAATTCACCCAAAGTGGTGGGGAAAATGTGACACATGACTGAGGAATGTTGAACAGGTCCAGATGCTTATTCAGATCGCTATCTCCATTATACAACGGAATGGCTGGAACTTTAAGTTTACGTGGGAGGGGTTCCTCCTCGATCTCCCTAGAGAAAGGAGTTTGTTCACCAAAGTGACCTTGGTTATCTTAAGCTTGAGGGTGCTCCTCCAAATGCTGGACTCTTTGAAGGAGATCTTCCACTAAAACATCCAAACCCCCTGGTCTTCGGCTAGAGACTTGGTGACTTGGTTCACTTTTCTGGTTGAATGGACGATAATTCGAGGTCTGTTCTTGGTTAATCTCACCGGAACACTCTGCTCTAGGTACGGTGGTCTTAGCTCACCCTCACACATTCTAAGCTTGTGCCTACACTAACATTGTGACCATTTTAGCCAGCTCTCCCGTCATGTGTTCAAGCTTCTCCTGACGCTGGAGCCAGGTTCGCACTCTATCGACACTATTAGTGATGGGAATTGGTTGTATTGCACTGGTTAGAGGGACATCAGTGGTTGCTCCAATCACGGGAGTGACGGATGAGTTCATCATTGAAACATGACCATCTAGAGGATGGGGTTGTGCATTTGAAGCTCTGGTGGCTCTTCCCTTGGCCATTGCAGCAGGAAATGAATCAAAATAGGTGAGATCCCTAAAGATGGCACCAAAAATATTGACGTCGAATTTTGGTATCAAGCCAAACTCTGGCCAATGGGAGGATTCTTTTAGGATCTCTGACCGTTAACTGTTTCAAGCACGACAAATCAACAAAATACACAAAGATAAAAGGAAGAGCAGTAAGGTGACACGAGATTTTTAACATGGTTCGGCCAAATCTGGGTATAACCGGACCCTACATCCATGGTAGTGTGTTATTGTGAAAGTATTTCTACAAAGATCTCAGCATACAATATTTCTTCCTCTCATAGTTTTGACATATTCTAGCTCTCTATCTATTTTGGCAGAGTTTCTGCCTCTCCCTTTGCAGAGGGCTCCTTCCTCACATTTATAGAGGAGAGGTGGTTATAATAGTAATTTCATATGCAGTAAATCTATTACATTAACATTTATTATACAAGTCAAAATAAACAGACAAAATCTTGCTATTCGACTGCTGTAGATTGTTTTCAGTAAGTGGACTCGGCTTGTCTGCTAGGCAATGTGTGAATGGGTCTTTGGTATAGTAAGCTCTCAGGTCACTAGCTGTACTTCATTGACCGCATCACTCAGCTTGGGGACGTGCCTGTCCTCAGGGAGGTCGGGGTCGAGCTCGAGTTAAGGAGGTTATTTTGTGACGCAAACTGAAGATAGAACAATCTGAATACTCTTCAAGCTAGTCCTTTGGCCGCTCTTGGGCTGCTCGTAGGTTCATCTAGGTCGAATCGATTTTTACATATAACAGTATACAATGTGTATGACATTAATATATCCTCTCAGATATAATGTTCTGCACTTGGAAGCTTATGATTTTAATAGACCTATGGGTGTAATAGTACTATAATTGTTTTGACATTACTTAAACCGACTAACTTATGAATTTTGTAGTACAAGTGGGAGATTAATAGAATTTCCTTTTAATTTTTTTTACATAATTCATAAATTATTAAAATAATGTCCCAATAATTAAGAGCACTAAAAGTGACATATATGGGTTCTATTGGGTACTATAACCTGGATTGAGTACTAGGTTGGATTTTTGTGATGCATAGGATCCTACCCAGTTTATCCTATATATATATGGGTCCCTACTCCTAAAATCCTATTTTTTTTAGATACATAACTCCCATTAATGTGCTAACTATCACTACAAGAAAAATGTAATTTAGCGACCAAAAATTTCGATCGCTAAAATATGATTTTCGATCACAGAAGCATTTAGCGATCGAACAGTGACCGAAAAAAAGGAATGGCTAAACACCCAGTCGCAGAGCAATCAACAACCAAAACTGGGTAGTCGCTGAACTTAGCGATCGAATTGGTCACCACTATTTTTGGTTGCTAAAATCCTAGCAGTTCGATCGCAGTTTATGTTTTTTCTGACCAAAATTTTTTATCGCTGTTTTGGTCGGTAAAATTTTTTTGCCACCAAAATTTTTTATCACTATTTGAATCGCTAAAAATTTTTTGCAACCAAAATTTTTTATTGCTATTTTGGTCTTTGAAATTATATTTTTGCAACCAAAATGTTCAGTCTCTATTTCGATCGCTAAAATGCAAAATTTTGCAACCCAATATTTGGTGACAATTCAGTCGCTGAGTTACAGGACAAGTGGCCACTGCAATTTTTTGTCGCAAAATAGTAAAATGTGAAAAAAAATTTGGTCGCAAATTCAGTCTCTAAATCAGTGAATAGCTTTTGCAGATCCTTTTTTTTTTGTGACTATTTCGGTCACTAACACCTGATTATCACATAAAAATGCTACAAATCCAATCCAATACCATCCATAGCAATCTAAAAACCATTCAATTGTAATGTATAGTAAAATCAATCAATTAACATTAAAGGTAAATTGAATGCATAAAAAATATCCAA
>JANHAO010007489.1:0-20094 GCA_026873985.1 Saraca asoca
GTTGGAACATTCCAGCGGACTACCTCTCCGTTGTAAAATCCGTTGGAAAATTCCAACGGACTACCACTCCGTCGTAAAATCCGTTAGAAAATTCCAACAGACTAATATCCGTTGGAATTTTCCAACGGAATAAATCCGTTGGAATATTCCATTGGAATATCCGAATTTTCTTGTAGTGACAGGTCTACTTAACCAATTTTTCTAAGGCTAGATAGCATAGCCATGTAAAAGTTGATCTTGTGCTACGAATTTAACCGTTGAACAAATGATAATTAGTTGTAGTGAAAATCATTAAGAGGAAAAAAGTAAAACTAATTTTGTTAAGTTATAAAATATGTAAATCATATAACTCATATATGGCCAAAAAAATCCCAAATTTATTTAATTAACATCACATGACTGATAAATTTCCTTTCTAGCAATTGTCAACTTTGAGTTTTATTAAAACTTTATATATATGTTAATTAGGATTTTCAGCTTTCAATTTGATTAATACTATTAATGGGGATTAGATATGATCTAATTTATATATTAAAAGGATCAAAATAGAATATTATATTTAAGAAAGGCTAAATGCAATCAATTTATATATTAAGGGAATCAAAATTATATTTAAATATAAATATTATTATAATTTCTCAAAAAAACTAATGATACATTTTGACTTTTGAATGAAACAACATACTAATCCTTTTGTCCCTTAAGTTGATCCGATCGGTGATCTCTAGGATTAAGTTAAAAAGGACTCTCAAGTGTGCTACTAGCACCTCAACCAATAATGTTAAAATATGTTATCTACAATAACATTTAGATATAGGATTTATATTTCATACATGAATGATATAGTTATATTTATATTAATAGCACATTAAACATTTTCGTATGTTCTATCTTCTTTTACTACTATACTAAAATAACATAATTGTAAGAAAAAATAAAGTTTGAGATAATATTTTATGTGTATTGTTGACTTGAACACTAACTATAATTTCAGGTCATAAAATATAAATCCTTGTATATATACACACTGCTCATAATTTTGTTTGTTTTTACCTTTCTTTCTGAATGACTTGTTCAATATGTTCTTAAGTCTTCTTATTATATATTACCTATACTTTTAGGTTAAGATTTAAGGAGTGACGCATGTGCCGGTGTGATTTATGGTAGCTTCTACATGGATCAAATTAAACAATATTGACTTCGAATTGGTCAAAGCAGATGATTATTAGTTACACCATATCTTATCACATTTTCAACACTTGGAGGTCTCCAAGGGACCAATTAGTAAATGTCTGGTTGGCTTTTGCACCCAAGACGAAGCAAACTTTGATGCGTATAATATAAATTATAAAGTAAGAATATTTATTATTTAAGTATTTTTTTTATTATCTATAGAATCAAATTTAAAATGTTTACACGAATTCAATCACTTATGTTAAATGCAAGTGGTAAGGAAGAATATGGTTAGTATATAGAAATTTAACAAGAAAAAAAAAATACTATAACAGTTTATTTAAATATAAAATTAATTAATGAGACGTGCTTGAGTGTGTCCAATATTTTTATATCTTATCTTATACCTAGCCAATTATTTGGAAATAACAAAAAAAAAAAAGGTAAATTATAGAACAAGTGGGAAAAACTTATATAAAAATGCAACAATGCTAGAAACGAGGACATATATTTTAGCATAATGGCCTTAGGGTATGTAAGCTTTGGCCACTTTAGAATTTCAATCCCTCAATGAAAAAATTGTCTTATTTTAGTGGAATCAAGGAAACTTGTTTTTCTTCATTATTTGTGAATAAAATTAGGGTCTTAAGGAGAATTTGATACGTTATAAATATATATTTTTGAAAATCTGTGTTTTTATTTAATTTATTTTCCATGTAGTATAAATTTTATTGAATAAAAGTAAATAAATTTTTAAAAAATACATAATTTTTTAAAATTTATATTTAATGTATTTTATATTTTTCATATTATTAAATTATCCTTAATCATTGCGTAAATATGGTAATGATCCCTTCTAACTTATTCTATCGTTCTACGTGTAAATATTCTTATGACTGTTCAAATTATGCAATTTGTTATTCCTCCTATCAGTTTAGATGGCAGGCTGAAACTGGGTTAGGAAGTCCACGATCTGTATCTGTGGCCCAATAGGGAGTGCACTGGGCCAGTCCAAGTAACATCTAACTGGGCTAATGGATTAACTGAAACCAAAAACCAGAGAATTAACATCCACACTGGCCCATGCCATTCCCTTCCCCCAAATCCCACCCCCCAAAATTTTAATTCTTCCTAGATATTTCCACCGGTATGACCCCAAAAAAAAAAAAAAAAGTCTTTCACTGACTTTGAATCTAGAACAATAAAGACAGGAGCCAATGACAGACGGAGAACTGCTTTAAAATTTTTATTTAGGATAAATTATTTCTTAAAATTTAAAATCAGACATTTCAATCTATAAATTACTTCAAAAAATGATATAATTAAATTTGACATTAAATTTAATGAAAAATAAGGTAATTTGTCCAAAATACAAATTAGAAGATAGTGATTGTTTGATATAACAACTAGAATCATCGATAATCATTTATAGATCAAATAATTAATTATAATATTTTTTTAGAGATATTTAATATAATAATTAAACTTTTTTAATAATCAATTATAAGCAATAAACTTTACTAAAAAAAAGTTAATTTAAGTAACTTTTTTTTAATCAAAATTATAGAAAGAGAAACATTCATATTTGTATTATATTATCAATGCTTTTTTCTTCTTTTATCATTATTACTCTTACTCAAATAATAACAGCAAATTCTCTTTTTTCTCACTCTTCCTTTATTGTCGTTTTTCAATAATTTAATGCTAAAAAATATTTTTCTATACATCATCCAAATAAAAATAAATTATGTATACTTAATTATCAAAAGATGTTAATAAATATAAAATAAATTATATATAACTAATTATATTTATAATTAATTATTTTATCGTTATAGAAAACAAGTATGTAATTTGTCCTAAATACAAATTTTATGGGATAAGGTGTATTTTTTCCTTAATTCTATTTATATTAGTATGCAATAAATTATATTTTATTTTAATTATTTCAAACTTCAATATTCAAAATAATTAAAAATAATTTATAAATAAAAAATTTATAATAATATGAAAGTGTACTAATATTTTTATATTAGAATATTAACGTAGAACAAAATTTAATGTATACAAGAAATTAAATGTTAGGAAAAGCATGGCCATATTACACTTGAAGTATTTTAAATTTAATGTTAGGATATTAACTTAGAAAAAAATTTAATGTATAAAAAAAATTAATGTTGAGTATTTTAAATTAAGAAACTAAAAAAAATGATTTTATTTATATTAACCAAAATTATATTTGAGCCTTGATTATTTATTATATAAAATCTCGATAGATCAATACTTACCAATTCAAACCTCTCATAGAAGAAAGGAGAAAATATATTTTACCTTCCTAAAGTTTGCATTTGGGGGCAAGTTATTCCTTGAAGTTTGTGTTTGGAATAGGTTATTCCTCTTTCCATTAGACTTAATGTTTTACTTAATTGCCTTGCTTTCTAAAATAGTTTATGCGGTTGAAATGTACAATTTTAAACTTCAAGAGATAATTTATTCCAAATATAAACTTTATGGAGTAAATCACTTTTTTTTTTTTAAAGAAACACTTGAATGAGATGGTAACAATTAGTAGAGTTGTCAAATCTATCCATATGTACAAGTTGGCCATACGACCAGTCTATAAAAAAAGCATACTACTATTTGGCAGTCTCAATCATAATGTTAGTGATTTGTTGGCCTAATAAATTGGCTTGCAAAACATTCTATTTTTTAGTTTTCAAAAAATTACTTTAAATCCTTATAAAATATTTTAAAAAAAACTATTTTATTTTCTTAACTCAATAAAAATTTTAAGCTTAAAAGACTTTAAACTTACATACTGATACCCTTTCGCATTACTAAAAGACTTGTCAATAATAAAAATAATTTAAAGACATTCCAAGTTTTATGTCATAAATAAGGAAAAAAAAAACGTGGATCATTTTGTGAATAATAGGGTTTGATCCATAGATCAAACAAACCTAAGCTCATTTTACCAATGGAATTCCCATCCTAAAAAATGATCTAATCTTAAAAATATAGTACAAAATTTTTTCGTAAATTAACAACAAATTTACTGACAAACAAGGTAGACTCTGTTGATAAATTTTATAACCTTTTGGTTGCAAGATTCACCAATAAATTTGTCTTATTTTCATTTTAGTTATGAAATTTTATAATGCATTACTTTCAATTGGTTGAACAACATGTAATATTTTACCTTTACACTAGCAAAATTACTGATAGAAAAGTTAGGAACATTCGACTCTAATTCAAAACGCACTATTTCACAATATGTATGTTAGTGACGGAAAATTTGGCTGCTAAATCCTTTGCTATTCTGTGATTAAACTAGACCTGTGCAAACTTCTTCTCATTTCGGCATTATAGAAAAAAATCTTCTCCTAAAGGTTCCAAAGAGGAGGAAGTGATTCACAACTTCAGCCAACCACCACTAGTCACTGCCAGCCGCTTCAACCCTATCATTGTAACTTGGTTTGGCCATTTTCAAGATAGGGTATAGGTTTAATTTTGTTTTAAAGTATGAGTTCAATTTGAAATGGGTAAGTGTTAGGGTTTGGATTGCGTTAATTTGGGATTTGCTTTAACTTGGGATTTTCTAGCTAAAATTGGGCTTTAGTCTAGTTAAAGTTATTGGTTGATAAGTTATGGTTTAGTTTTTGTTAATTTGGGGGTATGAGGTTAATTTGAAAAACTTCTATGTATTAGGGTTTTGATGGGGGAAATTTGAGATTTAATTTTATAATCTTTATTTTCAGTTTGATGATATAAATGTTGTTGATATTGGCTTATTTGTTGGCTAAATTACATTTGTTTTGATTTTTTCCCTTTGTTAGTTGATTTAGTTTTCACCACTTTTTTTTTAAATTACGCTTGCGCATTTTGTTGAAAAGTAGAATGTTAATATCTTATATGATAAATGAAAATCTAATTGTCAAAACACTTCAATGATGAATATATTGATCAGTGTTCTCATTCTCACTTTCCTCTTCTGGTGTGGATATGCATTTTCTTTTACGGATGCTCTACTTCTAAACATGTTACTATAATTACATGCGTGCTTTAATTTTCAGAGCATAAATTTTCCACTTGGGCCTATATTTTTTCACCCCTATTATCCAACTCTTAATAAATGGACAGGATTTCATAAATAGTATGGCATTTTGAGGTTTGTGCCAATCAATGATACAATAAATTTGATCCCTTCATCTTACTTCAATATGTTGTCAAAGGGAGCAGGTTGATTGGCTGGTTGTCATCAAGACCAAAGCAAGGAACACCTCGGATGCCCTAGCAACCAATATAATAGATGCATTCCAAGATGATGAACAATGTAACCACTTGCTAATTACTTTTGACAATGAAGAACTTCATTCGCTTATGGATGATTTGGGTACTCTTGATGAAGTTGGTGACCCCCAACCAGTTACTCATGAGTATTTTTATATGGTGGAAGATGAAGAACAATAAGAAGATGAGAAAAACAAAGAAGAGGAAGAAGAGCAATATGATGGAGAAGAGACAGAAGAAATTCCATATGATGATTTTGACTTTCCATCCTAGATTAAGTTATGTTTGCTATGTATTAAATTTGTCAAATATAGTAGTCTATTTGTTGATATACTAAAGTTTTTTTTCTTCCTATATGAATGTATGACCAAGGATTAATAATGGATTTTATGAAGGATGTTACTATTGAAATTGTATTTTTTGTCGCTAATCTTTTTACTGACGCATTGTTTATTAGCTTCCCTCTTTTCATTGCAAATTCCATCACTAATTTATTTAGCAATGAATTTCTCAATTTTATTGTCAGATTTTTTTTCATCACTAAATTGCATTCTTGTAGTAAAACTGATTTTTTAAATTTTAAAGTTTATTAAACACATTAAAATAAAAGAAATCTGTTCCTTTTTATGTTTGTACCTATTTAGTTAATCTTTGAAGTTTGACATATATCCTCAAAAATTAAAGATGGTATAAAGAAATAAAATTCTCAATTAGTGGATCTTTTCCACAAGCATAAGGCTCATTAAATCAATGAAGAAAAAATTGTTATATCCTGAATGAAGGTGTGATCGACATAAATTACCCTATGGTGACTCACAAACCCATTAGCATAATTTTACTAAAAATCTTTTAATAATTTGAAAACATGAAAATAAATGTGAAAAATATGAATTTTCGCACATTTTATCTAAAACACATGATATATATGATTTTACTAAAAATCATAATTTTAAATACTCTTATGAAATTTAAATAAAACTTTTTAACTAAAAAACTAAATCCATAACTAAGGATCCATTGCCTGATTAGATGGATATTAATCATTAGAGTATATCAAGAGAATCATGTATCTGATTTCAATTACATATGATCTTTGAAGTATATATATATATATATATATATCTCTCCTAATTGAGATAATTTTTATAAATTTATTAACTTGAAAAATGTCAATGAATGAGGTGAATACGACTACTTAGTGAGCAAAAATAACTGAGCAATCTTTAGGTTGAAAACCTTTTGTTATACATATAAATATAAAACATGTAATATACATACAATATATTGGAAAATATGGATATAAATATATTTTCAAAAATTGTATTTGTAACTAGTCTGCATATTCTTACTATCTGTCTTCAGTATTACTGATATTGTTATCTTATCATAATCATAACTTAAATCATAAAATTATTTTACAAAAGTTCTACATACTAATGGTCTTGTAAAACCTACAAACTTAATTATACATACAATGGTGATTATTAAAAGAACGATATTTGCTAAAATTGAAATTTTTTATTAAAATGTCCCTCGAGACCTTGCATATCATCTCTCATAAATTGTGCCTGCTTGCACCTGATCTCATTACCCCCTATTGTATAAGTGACCATATATATCAGGCCCCCTATCTGACTGGGTGGCCACATATACATCTCCTAGTGCACAAAGGTTTTCAACTCTCACATGTTAGTTTACAATCCCAAGCATGTTTTTATCATTCTTTTTCTTTATGTACTAATACTAAGTTCCTTTACTACCCTATTCAATAAATAATTACATGTTCACATATTATTGACTTATCTTACATTTTCTAATGCATACCACATGCTTGTGGAATGAAGACATTCATGAGAATATCTTGTCACTCAAGAGAACTTTTATTCTCTTGAAATAAAATTGTAAATTTAACATAAAATAAAATGAGGAAGAAATATAAAGAATTTCATCCTTCATAAGTAAAATAAATAGAATTTTGAAAACTTTATAATGTAAAATAATTGACATAAAATATTTCTAGTAAATAAATCATTTGGAGACTTATGAAATAATAATTTTTGGAGAAATATATAATTATCCTTTTTATAATATCTTTAAAAATCACAATATCTGAATATTCTAAGCTCATATGCTTATGCAAAGTTAGGATTCTAATAATATCCTCAACTTAACATCAATATTATCTTCCTATTTCATATCTCATTTCATGCAATTATTCAATCAAATATTTACATAATCAAATGGGAAAATAATTCTGAAACTTTTATCTTGTAACTACAATCCTCATGTGAATTCTAGTATATTCCTAAATTCATATGTATTTACATTCTATGTTTGTTTTTTATCTAATCCAGGTTCTTGACCTTTATAGGTCTAATATTGACTCATCATCATTAACTACGTTTATTTAGGCATAATTCTAATAGACTAAATTCTCCAATCAAATTTCCAATATCTAACACACAATACATTTGGTAATTTTCAATAATAATACTTTATACATAAAGGAAGCCAAATGTTATGATTCACTAGCTCTATTGTTGGAATGTGTGGTGTTTTAACTCTTCGCTCAGCTCTTGGTCACTTAGTACATGAGAATAAACCAGCCAACTAGTTATACACCATTATAGTTTCAAAAATAATAGGTAACACCTACAATTTATATCACATCGAGACAACCTTAAGCATAAATTACATAGCACATAACATATAAAAATAACCAAGTCATTCATATTGGTAAACATGATATGTTCATGCAATTCAAATAAATATGGATAAATATGGCCAAAATGGCTAAATATCATGGGATAATATTTCAATTAAAGAGGACTACCTCTTTATTTACATTAAAAGCCTCGTTATAGACTTTCAAGTGTATAGGAAAAACTCTTGGCCACACACTCGATCTCCTAGACTAGTGACTTGATGCTTACCTTCAGTCACCATACACTTCCTCCTAAAAAGCATTCTAAGCTAAACCCGTAATGATACAAGTAAACATAATCCTTTCAAGTGGACATAAAGGGCTTTTCTCCTAGCTCAAAAGAGTTCTAATGTATTATAATATATAGATGTGAAGATAAAAATCTAAGGATCACAACCATGTCCTTATTTACTCACACTAAACAAGTTACCTTGATCAAAATTATATAAACACCCTTAAAATGTGGGAAAATAGGAAAAATGATCTACATGCATATTTTATCTCAAATTTATGCCACTAATTTTCTCTTCATGCATGATTTTAAGCTATGTTTTGTCTGAATCCAAACATATTTGCTTGCCAAATTTAGTTATAAGTCCCAATTTGTGACAAGATAGTAGTATTCCAACTAACCTGATCAAATGGAATTCTTATGGCCTACGATGCGTGAGTTTATCTCTAATATGAACTTTGCCTTTGGTCCTACATTTGGATCTATAGTTATAATCATCACAACCTAAAAGAATTAATTGATTGAATTTCAAGCAAAACATAAGGATAAGATAAAAGAAAATCAAATATATATTTGATTTAATCATTTTACCTTGGATTTGGATTTTCTGATCGGGAATGCCTGGGTCTTCTTCTCGATAAGGTTTTTGCTTTAGTTGACGACTTCACTGCACTAGGATTTTGAATCATGTCTTGTTTGATTAATACCAACTGATCGATGGCCTTTTAAAAATTGGTCAACTGGCTAATCCACCTTTGGGAACCATGCCTATGATCAAATGGTCACTTTTCTAGACCTATGTTCAAATCCAATCAGGTTCATTCTAGGGGATATTATAAAAATAGTTCAAGTTCCATTGCATATATACAACTAAAGTCACATGGTTCTCCCACGTATTCTTAAACTTTACACTTTAATTCAATTAAAATATGTCACCTCTTAGGGGTGTGCCAATATTTCTAAACTGTTTCCAACTAGTCGAACCATTTGGAAAATAAGTAGGTTAGACTGGTTACCTTATCTTAATAATTAAAAATGATTTTGAAAATTGTGAAAATTTTAAGCAAACTTGGTTTTCGGGTTACAAAAATTAAAACCAAATTAAATCAAATTTGATCAAGATAAGAAATACTACAAAGGCCTAAAATTCTAAAGTTCAAGTTTATTAACTCCATGGTGGCTTGGCTTCTCAAGTTTCTAGAATAGTCAGTTGTAACAAAAAAGTCTTCTTCATTTTTACAAGTAAAATAGGGTTGACTCATCTACAACCCCTTCTAAGTTGATCGAAAACAATATGTTAGTTAGATTGACTCTCTTTCCTTCTTTTTTGTGTACACTAACATTTCACTATTAGAACTCATTCTTAGCCTCTCATAACTCATTATCTTATACTAAAATTTCATCTTTTCTTTTCTTTCTTCCTGTGTGCTAAACTTTCAAGTCACAAGTTTCAAAAACAAGCTAAAGAATTTAAGCCTTTGTACAGTCAAGCTTATGAGTTTTAGTCAAAGGCAAGGTTTTGATTTTGTTTTTTCATTGTTTTATATTTATATTATTTTGACTTTGTTCCTTTTCCATATACTGTGTTTGACTTTTTTTTTTTTTCTATTTATGGCTTCCTTTCTTCCCCAATGACCAAACCAATATAACCTAACCAAAATTATTACTATCCAATAATAATGGTTGGAAACAGATACATAGCTCAAAATAGTCAAAAGTGGTTTTGCCAATTTCAAACTCAAATGGTTAAAAAAATTTTCTTAAATCACACTAACCCAAAGTAAGTCCGTCCCCACCATCTCTTTAACATACTAAACCTTAAATCATATTAGTGTTGCATGTGTATTTGTAATAATAATTGTGAAAGACAACTATGGGAATAACACTACATTCTAGGAACTTTCACTTCGCAAGACCTTATATTTCTAAGAATATTAACATTTAAAAGAATATGATTATCTAGAACATGATTTTAAAGAATGTTACGTTACCATATTTAGTTAACTTACTTATATTCATAGGAATATGAAATTATTATGTTTAGTTTCATTTAATATTTTTAGGAATCTTATTAATTTTTCAAAATAATATTCAATTATTATCACCAAAAAGTATGTTAAAAAAGATATAGATCACCTAAAAGACGAACGATAAATAGTGGTGGTGGGATATTAGTACATGACTGAGCAATATATGAGTTCTTACATTACTAAAAAAATTTATATGTCCTGGGAAGGTATGATAATATCCTCTAACGAGAAAAATTATTCTTGAAAATATTATATTTTTTAAAATATTTTTTCTAAAAACTATGAGCGAAATATGGAACTCTCATGTTCCCTTGAAATATATTTTGAAATGTAATAAATATTTTGTGAATAGAATTTTTCTTTAAAGTAAGTGGTACAACTTTTATTATGGTGGTAAACAAATTGAGCTTTAAAATTTACATGTTGGTTCAACACAAACGAGCTTAAAATCTTTTAATCTTTTAATGAAGATATAATTTTTAAAATTAAAAAAGTCAATTAAGCGTAACTAGAGATAAATAAATCATAAAAAAAGATATCAGGATAATAGAAATTTATATAATTTAAACTAATATGATATTCATATTAATGTTAAAAGTAAAATATATATATATATATGAGTGTTCTTATTATTCACAAGAGAGTTACTAAAGCTTCTTTCAACTATATTATGGAAAGAATGCATAAAAAACTCTCCTTTTTTTTTTGTAGCAAAACTTTAGCCTTTGTAGAATGTATTAACACTCTTTAAAGTAATGTTAGCTGGCATTCCAATTTATCCTATGCAATCTACCATTCTTTCCAGGGGGTTTGTACATATATTGAACGATGCATTTGTGAATTTTTATAGGGCTTAAATAGTGAAACTAAGAAGAATCATTTGATTTTATGGGATACTATTTGTTGTCCTAAAGCTTATGGTGGCTTGGGACTTAGGAAAATGAAGCAATTCAATGAAACCCTTTGGGCTTGCATTGTTAGAAGCAAGTATGGATGTGCAAATTCCTTAATTTCCATTATTTCAAAGAAGTGCAATTAGTCATATTTATAGAAAGGTTTTAATTCCATTTTGGGAATATGTTTCGAATGGGATTGATATTATTCATAATGGTACAAAAAATAGTATTGCTTGGAAGCATTCTAATGATGGTTCATTTACTATTAAATTCTCTTATGTAGTCTTAACGGGAGTTAACAAATCTACGACTCAATCGGTTTGGAAGAATATTTGGAAGTGGCATGGTCTGGAGAGGGTGAAGCTTTTTCATGGCTTTTTCTTACATGATAAACTTCTTAAAAATGCTCACAAATGAATTAGACACATGACTGATGATGATCTTTGTCTATGATGTGGTTCCATGGTTAAATCTAGTATCCATGCAATTTGAGATTGTCCCTAGATCTTGGATATTTGGTTACATTTGCTTCACCCAAAATACTAGAATGAATTTTTTTCTGGAAATATTTAGTAGTATGTTAAATTCAATTTGAGAATGATTTGTCTAAAACCAAAGATAGAAATTGGAAGTTCTACTTTAGCTTCGCAAGCTGGCTCTTATGAAATCAGTGGAACAAAGTTATTTTTGTAGATTCTATTGATCGTAATGGAGACTTAGTTCTAAAAGTGCATAGAAGGGTTAACAATTATGTGTTTGTTAAGATTACTTTGAAATCTATCAGTTTAAAAGCTAATATAGATTCTAATGCTACTTGGGGCTGGCATCCTCCTAAGTTAAGGTGGATTAAGATTAATTCAAATAACAGCTATGTCGATGTTGCTGGAATTTTATTTATGGTGAATTGCTTACAGATAACAAGGGTCAGTAGCTTTAAGGTTTTGTTGCTGTACAGGTATTGTTGTTGTTGTAGTATCCTAAAGTTTTTTTAAGGAGAACCTACAAAAAATTTCTTATTATATTTTGAAAATATTAGAGGGATGATTGAATTTTCAAAATAAAAAGAGATTATTATATAGTATATAATGACTTGATAATATTAATAAAAAAAAATACTATATAAGACCTATGATGAATCTAATCATACTTTTAAAAATCTCTTAAGCTAATTTTTTTTTTTTTGTATATTTTCTTTGGAAATCGATATTATTTGATATCAATTGTAATCCATTTGAATAACTTGAGATTAAAATGGAATAAGATAAAAGATTAATAATATTATTTTTACATGAGCTTAAAATATTGTGACAAGTTCCATACAACTAGATAAAATAGTTCAACATCTTGAAGCTCTTATGCCAAAAAAAAGAGCATGTAAGCGTGATAAATAATAATAGTATAATATATACATTAAAACATAAACTATTAGTTTGAAGTAATATCGAATGATTTTTTTCTTTTTTGGATTTTGAGAATAACATTCCCTTCCTCATAATTCTTTTATAGTAAATTTTTAGATTTTATTGGAACCCTATAATATTCAAAATTATTATTTTTTCTTTTGGATCATTTATGCAATTCTTTCTAAAACTTTTAAATAAACAATTTATTCATTCTATTTAGATTAACTTTTCCTAAAAGCTTGACCCAATCTTCTTTTCAGTCTTTATCTTCTTCTCCATCCCTTCTTCTCTTCTTTTATTATTTTTGTGCCCTTTATCGCTATTGGAGCCCCAGCCACAATTGACACTGCCTTAGTGAAAGTTGTTATTGGTTAGCCACTAGATAAGTTAGCTCGGGTGCAAGGAGGTAGTAGACCTATCACTACTAAACTTCAGCCATGGTCAAAACTCATAGTTTTAGCTCATTAAGAAGGTGATTCTGTTAAATCTTAGGGGACTTTCCACATACCAAACCCCAACTCACTCAATTGTCGGTGTTACCCCAAGTTTGGGCTGTAATTGATGGGCAAGATAAAGGGGCATGCTTTATGTAAAATAGAGTAAAAAGCTCGAAACCTTATCATCATATTTCTACCCCTATATTTTCAAAATGTAATTAAATGATAGTATTGCAGCATATACAATCCAAAATAGAGTAACCATTAAAGCTTTGTGAAGTGTTCTAATTTCGCATAAATATATAGGTATTAAAAATGTTATAATATTTAATCAATGAAAATATGGAAGTTGGAGAGAGCTTTATTAAATTCGTACAATAAACTTACTTGTGGATATATTCAAGGATAATTAGCCACTAAATTAGGTGAATAGGATTTTGAAGTTATTAATGTTAATTTGCAAATTATGATTTCTTAATTGGCGGTTTATTGAGTTATTCTCAAAGTAAAAACTATCTAATGTTAATTGAAGTTTCCTGAAATTTATATTTATGAAGGAAAATTTAGATTAAGACACGAGATCAATATAGGAATAAATTGGGTAACCAGTTATTATGATTAAGAACTAATTCAAAGCCAATTTCAATTGTGATTGGTACTTGTAGATTGAAGTGAGAAAGTAGAATTGGATATTTTTAGTGATTTGGGTTCAAGGTAAATGTAAAGGCATCAAGAAATAATTCCCATACAGGTGACTGGGCCTTTTAAGGACAAATTGTATACATGCTACAAGAAATTTAGCATTTAGCTAAGGACAAATCCTTCGCTAAAATGCTTAAATTTGTTAGTATTTCGACTTTAGCAAAAGATGAATTCCACTACTAAATCACCGTTAAAAGCCTCTTCACTAATTTCTTTTAATGAAAATTGTTCAATCCCTCACAAATTTAGCTACCATCATTGGCCCTTGCTGATGTTTAGATCTATATATATCATTAAAACTAAGGAAAAAGAGTAAATATGGCTTTTGTTTTGCTAAGGATTAACTAGGGAAGTTGGCCCTAGCAAAATTTAGCTATGGCTACATCCAAAGCTAATCCTTCACAAAATTATCCAAATTCATAGTTTGCAAAGATGGACATAACCCTCACTAAAATTTAGCAAGGGTTGCCTTCTTTAGTGTTACAAGTTGGCCTTGTGAACTAGTTTAATAGGCAAACATGCTCAATTTTAGACGAAACTTGGCAAGAAAATTAAGCATAAAGAGAAAGCCCTGTGGTCTGATTTTGGGAGAAAACTCACATATGGATTATTTTTTCCCAAGTTTTCCTATTTTAGGGATATTTGTATCACTTTAACATAAATCGTTTGTCCGTTACGAGTAGAAAAGTACAAGGTTGCAATTTTTGCATTTTTATCTTTGCGTCTATATAAGATAACCCATTAGAATATCTTTGAGGTAGAAGAAAAATCCTTATGTCAACTTGAAAAAAGTATATTTGTTTGTACCATTAGGGCTCTAGGTTAGAAGGCTCTTTAAAGGGGCACATTTGGTGACCTGGATAGGCATTATTACATAAGTTAGGGATCAGAGTGTAGAGCTTAGAACTATACAATGAGGTATATATTAATAAAATGGAGTTGTCCTTTTTCTTATTTTAAAATGTCCTTTCCCAATATACATTAGGGGCTTCTTATGTGGCACGTTCTTTGATACTTAGTATATGCTAATGCTTAAACTACACACTCATGCTTACTTGTGAACATGTTGCGTATAGGATTTTAGTTGTATGGGTGATAAAATCTTTAATGACCCACTTATCTATCCAAATGTGACTCAAATTTACCGAAAGATTGACATGTTAGTCAAGAGTTGGCATCATACACCACACGATTTTGGCTAGAGAGTTATTAGTTTGTGACACATAACTAACCCCTAGCAAAATAGTTTTAGTTAGGGTCTGATACTTAGCTAATCCCTAACAAGAAATTGACATTCTTTCCTAGAATTTTGACTCCTTTTTCTAGTGGCTTATATTTTCCTTTATAAGTACCCCTATTTTCACTTAGCATAGCTAGCAACGCAGCAATGGATGCAATAAAAACTCATAAGAAAATGAATATTCAAGGATAAAAGTTTGGATTCGATCATAATATATTCATATTCAAAATATTGTAATAATTACAAAATATTACCCAAGCATTTGTGTTTCTTCATTCCAACTTGATAGGTTTCATCCATTGATTGAATCACAAGTTCATATATAAAATAGTGATATGCTAAGGTGCATTTGAAGGTGATTTGTTAGAACCATTGGATGGTGGTTGTGCTTCTGGTATTTGTGCATTTAAGTTTCCTAATGATTAGGTGCCAAAAGCTATTAAGTTATTCAAGATATTTGATAATTAGGATCGAAGTCGGAGCATTTGCTGGTCAAATTGGCACCGACATTCAGCAGCTTTACGATCGCACTTTTCCAAGAGTTCAACTAATGTTTTTTTTAAATATGGAGAAGCAATAATAACATCAACAATATGACTAGATTTGAGAAAAGTTTTTTTTTTTTTTAACTTTGGTAATTGACAAAATAATCTTTCATTTTTACATCCCATTTCTAGCTAATAGTTTACTCTATCTAAATAAGCAAGAGTAAAACTTTGTTACCAAGCTCTACTTGTTTGTATTCATTAATATGAGATGTACGCTCTTATATAAGACACAAGAACAAACACTTTTTTAAATATATAAATTATGGACCTTCTATAATTTAAGTTTGTGAAAAGGAAAATTAGTGAGTAAGCTAAGTGTGTGATAGCATAAACTGTTTTAGTCAATATTTAATGGTAACTATACCTTAAAAGAGATATTGTTCCAAATGAGTCTTCAAACCAGAGATACACCATTTAAAAAACAAAAGGATGAAGAAAATTAAGTTATTAAATTTTGGAAAGCTTTGCAAAGTTCCTTTAAGCTAGTAAGTCAATAAAGAAAATAGAATGGTTATAAGTGTCAGTAATAGTGTTAGTTGGCTAATCCTATTTCTACCTTTTATAATGTTATCATTAGCACCATTAAGTAATAAGGTTAATGGAGTATATCATGTCTAGAGATATTGTGATTAAGAAAAATTGCTTAAAGCACAATTAATTTAACAAGTGTGGGTAACCTACTTTAGTGTACTTATTTTAGGCTTTCCTAAACTGATGATAAAGTGATTTAATATAATCAATCAAAAGAAACTTTGTCAATGGCCAACGTGGCCCTTAAGATTTGATTTCTACTTAAATTATTAAAATCAAGATTATTAATTATAACATTCTTTTCTTGCCACATATATAGTAGGACAAGAAAAAGCAACTAGAATATACTTTACCACCACTACACTTCAATATATTATAGTCAGCCCACTTGGTTAGTGGCCAATTAAGTTTCACTTAACACATACAGTGCCTATTGTTTCACAGTTATCTAAAAAAACCTCTTTTGGTGCTTGTGTTTTTATCACTAGACAAGTACAAAAACTCCAAATTAAAGGGACTAAGAACTAGAAATTTCATGCAAGTTATGTTTGCTTTTTTATTATCTACTTTATGTTAGGGGGAACACTTCTTAGGTATATATAGGAAAGTTCAACTAAAATCACTAAAGTGGGTTAAAGTTGCAAAAAGTAATGGTGAAGGTGAAGAAGAATGTCCAGTTGTAGCTCTAGTAGTTTTGACTATAACATACAAGTAAAATGGAAGTCTTTAATGGTTCTAAATATGAATATATTATTGTTTTATTCTCCAATCCAACAAACAAAAAGACATATCAAATATTACATACTCTATGTCAATCTACCAAAAATTATTTTTTTCTTTACATTTACTATTTTACAATCATCATACAAATCACCAAGATAGTGATGTTTGCTTAATGTTGATTGTTACAACATAAACTTCATTTTATCATTCGCACATGTTTTTTTTTTTTTTACTTTTCAATAAAAGTTAATATTAATATATTTAGACAAAAAGAAAATACTTAAATTTTCTTGGATACCTCCTTCATTCCATGCAAGACTAAACCAGTAATGATCATGTGAGAGAGACCTAACCTCCTATAGTTATCCTGAGGAATTTCATTGATATTTCTTACCAATGGTAACCCTGCATATTTGTAGAAAAGAAAAGTTAAAAAAAAAATTATTCAATTAATAACTATTGCACTGACCATGCTGCTTGTGATGTTTTCAACACTCAAAATAGATTAATAGATAAACATCAATCATGGGCATATTATCATTGATTTAATGCAAAAGAAGTAAACATTCACTAACAAGAATCCATTGCTAAACGAAATTGAATGTTCAAAGTACAAAAATCTCAAATCATAGATTGAATTGCTATTTATCAAGAAGAAAGTAAATCATCAAATTTCTTTAACAACTTGTGAATCTAATCATCAAACATATACTAGCAAAGTAGAATGAGCAACCCATTTACACGAACTATCCCATCAAAATATCATAGATGCAGGAAAAAAAATTAAGATTGTATATAAGAAAAAATAATTTCAAAGTTGGCTTATGGTTTTAAACTTACACATATCCTACAAAGAAGGTTTCAATTGATTGTAACTTTGATGCATATATATTCTTTTATAAAGTCCAAATCTAGCCATACTTTTTCATGTCAATTTGCAAACATCTAAGATATAAATAAGTGGTTTACTAAAGAATATATGAAAAAATGGTGATTTGCTAAGGTTTATAGGTATATATTTATATGTAGGTTTAACTGGATAGTCTTACTAATATCTGCCATGTTAACCAAAACATGGTTGGATTAAAGGAAATGACATGTCTTCCTTTTAATTGTTATATGTTGTTACTTGCACCAACATTGATTAGCCATAATAGTAGCAATTGTTGGATTTTTATATTAGTATTAATGTTCTAGAAAAAGATAAGAAATGCAACATCCTGGCACAAAGGATCAACTTGTTCATCATTTAAATATAAATCACCGGAGAAATTAAGCATAACTTCAATAAGAGCAGGCATAATGTACCATAGTTTAAGAACCTTCCCTTAAAAAATGTGGTTGTAAGATGATTAATATCTAAGAGAGATCTTAAATCCTCAGCTTGCAATAAGAGGAGTCATTAGTAAAAAAAAAAAAAGAAATTATTAGAAAAAACACAAATTCTAGTAAAAATAATGAAATAAGAACATAGAGGTAAAATACAAGTTTCAGTTTGAGCTAAAGCAGAAAAAGCCCCATAAGTTTATAACAAAGAGGAAAAACACAGGTTCTAGTACAAGTGTTTTGTGCCATTCCAATTTAAATTATTAGAAAAAACACATAAAAAATCCATTATAACAAAGAGGCAATTAGCTAAGAAATGTTTTCTATAGAAATTTTAGGTTCTTAGAGATATGAACTTACCAAAAAACATTATCACTGTCATTGCTCACCATCAGATGTTATCAGACTGCAATAAATCTTAGGTAGAAGTCTTCGCAGTCAATTTCCTCTATCAAAAACTCTTGCAATTTGGTTCACTCCAATGCCGAGAGAAAAACACGACATCTAAAATAATATTATTTGATATTTTTAGTTGTTTGGCAAGAGAATAGTGTGACCTTTTCCAATGCTAACATTTAGCCAGGTTAAAGCTCTCGCAAAGCCTATTGCTGATAATAATAAAAAAAAATGCTCATAAAAAATTAAGTTCCTATAAAAAGTTAGCGAAGGATTAGCGAGGACTATTCTATCATTACATTTAATGATGGTTATATTCCCTATCTAATTTATCAATTATATTTTTACGAAAATATTTTAATTTTCTTGATAATTTATCTCTAAGTCCTCATTAATTGTCATATTTAGTGAGGGATATGGTGTCACTTGCTAAAATTTGTAGTTAATTCATAAATTTTCTTATAGTGATATTGCCATATATAATTGTACATTTGCTATGTGTGTGTGTAAATTATGCAGAATTGTATGTTATAAAGGACACAAAAGTAGAGTTTTGTTGTTAGCCTGGGGTAAGAACCATGTTAGCTATCCAGTGGCCGTTGAACCAATTTTAAAATATGAATGCTATAACTAAATAAAATGATAATTAATGACTAAAGAATAGAGAGTAAATAATAATAATTATTATTATTTAGGACCTTTGCTATACACTATAAAAAAGGCTTAAAATAGCAGCGGTTACACACTGACAATAACGACAGTTTGAACCGCTACCAAGTACAATAGTGGTAGTTATGAGAACTGACAAAAAATAAACCGCTAATTTAACATTAGCGACGGTTATATGTAACCATTGAAATTTTCATGCATCAAGTATTTAATGGTAGTTTGTGGTTAACCACTGCTATGTTTATCCAAAAATTTTGAAATTGAATTAGTGGGGGTTATAGAACCGCCACTATTATTTTTAAAAATTTACTGATAAATTAGCGAGGGTTATGGAACAGTCACTATTATTTAGAGATTTTTGTTTTAATTTAGCGGGGGTTATGTAACTGTCGCTATTATTTTTAAAAATTCTCAATTTAATTTAGCAATGGTTGTGTAACTGCCACTAAATTTTTTTAATATTTTTTTTAAAAAATTTTGAAACCACCCATTCTAGTTATTGTATTAATTAATGACACTAATTATTCCTATAAAATAAAAACAAGAAATTAATATAAAATAAAAATCAATATAATAATAAATCCATATAATTAAAAACATAAATTTAAATATATTTAAAAGTTTCAAATGTAACTTGTCTCATATCATAAATCAAAGAAAATAAAATATTCATATGTACAACTATGAAAATTGCCTTCCAATTTCCACACAATTATCTAAGTTAGCTTACACAACATTATCATTGGATATAATACTAATAAACCACCTATCCCTCAACACTAGTTGCTACCAAC
>JANHAO010007490.1:0-20103 GCA_026873985.1 Saraca asoca
TTCTCATCATGGACTTCATCTTAATTATGCAATGAACATGATATGCAATATAAGATGAATATACAACCTTTATAATATCCAAATCTATACAAAATGTATAGTCATAGATATAATAGAGCTCAATCAAATTGACTCTAGGGCACCTATTTTAGACTAACATATGAGACACGTACTATAGGGAGTGTGGCCTAGAACAAATGAAACGACATGCTTAATAAAGACTTTGACTGCATGGTATTCTACGAAGGGATGATTTTTGACAAATTTCAACTCCTAACCCGCGAAACAAGTTGAGAGTTGGGGGGCTTGTATTATAGGTGAAATTTGAAACTTCCTAAATAGGCTGGCAGAAGGCCCGAGTAGCAGTAGAACTTCAGCTCGCTAAGGTGCCAAGGACGCTAAGTCCCAACTCACTCATTCAATAGCTAATCCTGTACGAGCTCACTTCGTATAAGCCAGCTCGACCTCGCTATTTGGAAGACAACAACGATCCCAGGCTGAAGGTTTTGGTTCGCGAGGTGTAGCCTTCAGCAAGAAGCTTGCTAAGCAGGAGACAAACATACGTCACACCCAGCAAACAAGGGGGCCCCACCCATAGAAAGTAACCTATAGAAGCTGATTTGCAGAAGTTCATTCTGTCTTGTACAATAAATATTTGATGTAATAGATTTGCAATATGTAAAATTATCATTGTAGTCTCCTCTCCCCTATAAATAAAAGGAAGGAGATCACTGTAAGACATGCGAAAATGGCTATACTGAAGCTCTATAAAAATCTTCTCATAAGCAATAACATTACCGTGGACGTAGAAAATGGTGCTACCCAGTTTTGGCTGAACCACGTTAAAAAGCTCTAATTTCTTGCTGTTTCTCTTCTTTTTCTTGCCTTCTGCCCCATATTTGCTATATTGGTAACCAGATTACAATTTGAGTATCAAAAAAATCCCCTTAGTTAACTGGATTCTGGCAGAATCAAAATCTACCGTTAACACATATAATTAATTATCAAAAGATGTTATTAAATGTAAAAATAAATTATATATAATCAATTATTTTATCATTATGTTAAACGAATTAAAAAAATTCTATATCATCTAAATAAAAGATATTATCAAATATAAAATAAAATTTTCATAATTAATTATATTTATAATCAATTATTTTATTTATATCAAACGAGTCCTTCATAGCTTAAATTAATTGATTATGGAGATAAAAACCAGTAACATATAACAATGTAATTTATATCACCAATACTTCAATTAATTAATTCAAGACATACTAGAAAAATCACACTTATCTCAATTTGTACACGAATTGTCAATTTTGCCGCAATTGATCCCCGTTCAACGAGGAATTCGCATTCCTCGTCCAATATAAAAGGTACGACATAGCGCCGTGTACATGCTATTTAAACCATTTACCACCATCTACCTTGTTTTCTTAGCATTACGGAGTCACATGTTAACGATGTTACATTAATTGGCCCAACTCTTCTCGGCCAATGGCTTAACAACTTTCATTGTCTACAGTTACCTTTAGTCTTCTTTCTCCCCAGGCTGGCATTGATTGCACCAGCTTGGGCTTTTGTTTACATCAGTCGTCATTGTCAATTTGTATCCTTTCATTTTTCTTTACCATTTCCGTCTCATGCTTAGAGAGCCAAATATAATATTTTTTTTAATTCTACTGTATATTAAAAAAGATTTTGATTTTACTATACATGAAAATTTTATACTTTCCTTCCTTGAACATGATTAAAAAATAATTAAAAAAGAAGATAATTTAAATTACATGCTATCAGCAATTCATGATTCTTTGAGCAGTGGAAGGCAATATCATATTGATTTTATGAACTAGTTCGATTAACAAATATGTTCAATTTTAGATAAAACATAGCAAGAAAATTAAGTATGAAGATAAGACCCTATAATTCAAATTTGGGAGCAAATGTATTTGTGGATTATTTTTCTTAATTTTTCCCATTTTAAGAATATTTATGTCTTTTTAATATAAATCGTTTGTCCAATGTGAGTAGAAAAATACATGATTACAATTCTTGCATTTTTATCTTTACGCCCATATAAAATGGCACATTTGAATCTATTGACGGTGAAATTTGATTCGTACGGAAAGCCCAAATCTCAGTCAATCAGGTTGTTCTTGAACCTCAAACTACACCCTAGTTGCAAGGAAAAGGAACATGTTTGAGAGATGAAGAACAGCAAGAACAAAGGAGAACATAGGATTTTTTAACGTGGTTCGATTAAATCCGGACGACACTAGACCCTACGTCTACGGTCATATATTATTTCTGAGAAAAGTATTTTTACACAGCTTCCTCTCTGGTTTAGCAAAGCTTCTGCTAACATTTCCTTCTCCTTTTACAATGGTTTAAGTCCCCTTCCCCCCATTTATAAAAGTATGGAGGGGTACAAGTGTAATTTGATAAATTGTAAATATGTTACATCAAGTGATAAATGTATTGACTATTTGGCCTCCTGCAAGTTAGCTTCTGTAGGCTGTAGATCATCTTTTACAGATTACTTTTTGCGGACAGGCCCCGCAAATTGATATTGGCTGTGGAAGAGTTGGAGTTTCCTCTAAAATTGATAGCTAGAGCTGGGAGCTAACTATTGTAATGAGCTGTGAGCTAGCTGCTACGAGCTAGGAGCTAGATGCTACTGCGAGTTGGGAGCCAGTTGCTACGAGCTAGGAGCTAGTTGTTTCTACGAGCTGAATGATATAGGCCTTTCAGTTGGACTTGTCTGCTAGGCTTTTGCCAGCCCATTTCTCATAGTACCAAAAAATGCATATAACATTAGCCCCCCAGCTCTCAATGCGCTTTGTGAACTGAGAGCTTAAGCTTGCTGGCAAAAGCTAACACTCGTATTCTCTAGTGTTGTTTTAGACTTGTGCACTTCTAAGTCTCTTTTCTAGAACATTTATATGTGCATCCGTCTGTGCGAACGAGGTTGTTGGTGAATTTTGTGCTTAAGTCCTTGCAAACCACAGTTTAAAAGATTCAAGCAAAATGAATGCCTGATGAGTCACTCGACTTCGGTAGTAAATATTAGTAAATCATATGATTTAATATAAATGGACTTCTAGCCAGAAAATTATGATTTCAAAACATGTGCCATATTGAATGGCCAAGGGGGGTCACATAGATGCATAATGATCAAGGTGTTTGGAGTCTCGACAGGGTTCCCTTCTAGGGTTCCCAGTGGAGTTCGGCACGGACGTAGCTTTGTCTTAGAAAGGTGCCTCTTTAGGAGGATCTTGTCTCCGTGAAAGGTATTGTCCCATTTTTGCAATCGCCTTGGGGTCTTGTCCCCTTCAATGGGGGGGGCACCTCGGTTGGCATGAGTTTGAGTGCTCATTGGGTGCATCTGTGCGACTTACCCAGGCATCCAATAACATAACTTCAGCCTTGAAAAAGGGGATAGCTAATAGTAATAAAATATTTGATACAAGGACAAGAAATTATATCCTACTTATTTAAATGGATAAGAAATGATAGCTTAGCTTGTCCAAATATGAGCCATAATGTTATCAGAGCTGATATGGCAAGATCTTTGCGTCATCCCTTTTGGGCCAATAAACCAGTAAATATTCCCACATTGTGAGTCTGACGCAAACTCGAGAAGTGATAATGCACGCAATCGCCATTACTTGAAGCAAGTTTTCATTCATTTTGGGATAGAGTTTATGGAGATCGAAGGAGTGAACTGGAGGTCGTTGGAGTGCATTCATCTCGTGATGTCGTCTTCAACTCATAGATGCCTTGAACTACATTGAGTTCAAGCCACAGAGTAATGTATACTGCCAAGGGCATTCTCAGCTTTATGATTGGATCACAAACTCTAAAAGGCTTTTGGAATGTCTCTCCCCCTACGTTCACTTCTGCGCAATGGAGTGTTATAGCTACTCCTTCATGAAGGCCAGCACACTCTACACGGACGTATGAGTTCAACTTCACACTACTGTGGCTGGTGATCATCAAACCTGTCCTATACATATTTTTGTATGAGCTCATCATTGGAGTGCTCTCGCTGCATAACAAGGTGCGAGCTGAGTACCAAGCCTAAGTGTTAGATGCTCTTTTGCACTACTATTGCATGGCTAGGAGCTCGTCATTGCACGGTTGAGAGGACCAAGCTACTACATGGTTGAAGCTCATCACTGCATGGCTGTGAGGATCGAGCTCATGACTAAGAGCTTGTTACTGCGTGAACTACTGCATTACATGGCTAGTGCACGAGTATTTCAATGAACTATCCTTGGCCTGGTTGCTACTTATGAGCCCATCTCTGAATTCATAGTTGTGCGAGCTCTTCTTCAAATCAGGTCATTGCATGCTGTAAGCTCGACTTGACGCTGCTATTGTTGGTTTCTACAAGCTGTTACTATGGCTAGAAGATATGGATGATGGCAGCTGGTTAAATGAAGGCAGCCGATCTGAGCAACAAATCAAAACAGTCTGATATTAAGTGATTCATTGGAAAAGGAAGAGAGGTTGCCTGAAGAGTTTGGCGATCTGCTGGTTTGTGCACTGCTCTCTAATGAAGACAAGACCAGCTTCAGTCTAACTAGAGAAATAGTAGCTTGCATGTGGTAAGCTTAAAGCAGAACAAAACTAATGGTTTGGTCCTTTGCTAGTCAGCTACAAATTGAATCAGGAAAAAAGTCAGCTTCTTGGCTTCGTTCAGATCAACCATCACAGTGAAAATTAATCAGGATGCAGATGAGTCCCACTGGGCATGCCAAAATGTTGACGGTGAAATTTGATTCATATGGAGAGCCCAAATCTTAGCCAATTGGGTTGTTCTTAAACCTCAAGTTGCACCCTGGTTGAAAGGAAACGGAAGATGTCTGAGAGATGAAGAACAACAAGAGCAAAGGAGAATACAGGATTTTTTAACATGGTTCGGCTAAATCAGGATAACATCAAATCCTACGTCCACGATCATATGTTATTTCTGAGAAAAGTATTTTTACAAAGCTTCCTCTCTGGTTTAGTAGAACTTTTGTTAACATTTCCCTCTCCTTTTACAATGGTTCAAGCCCCGCATTTATAAAAGCATGGAGGGATACATGTGTAATTTGACAAACTGTAAATATGTTACATCAAAAAATAAATGTATTGACTATTTGGCCTTTTGCAAGTTAGCTTCTGTAGTCTATAGACTATCTTTTGCAGATTACTTTCTGTGGACAGGCCCCACAAGTTGATATCGACTATGAAAGAGTTGGAGCCTTACTCTAAAATTTAGAGCTAGAGCTGGGAGCTAGCTACTACAATGAGCTTGGAGCTAGCTGCTGCGAGCTGAGAGCTAGCTGCTGCTATGAGCTGAATGATTTAGGCTCTCTGGTTAGACTTGTCTGCTAGGCTTTTTCCAACCCATTTCTCATAGTACTAGAAAATGCATATAATAAAACCCTTCCGAGTTAGGAGAAAAGCCCTAATGTCAACTCGAAAAAAGTATATTTACTTATGTCATTAAGGGCTTAGCTTAGCATGCATTTTATGGAGTGTGTCTGATAACTTAGTTGGGCATTGTAGCATTAACTAAAGATTAAAGTATAGTAGTTTAGAGACTCTCTCTACAAGCTCAAAATTATATAATGAGACATATATTAATAAAATGGAGTTGTCCCTTTCCTTATTTAAAAAAAATTCATTTTTCAATGAATACTAGAAGCTTCTTGTGTAGCATGCCCTTTGGACACGGTATGCACTAATGCTTCAACTACATGTTTATATTTGCTTGCTGATATGTTACGTATAAGATTTTGATTGTATGGATGACATGATCCTCAATGTCTCGTTTACCTATCAAAGTGTGACCTGGATTTATTGAAAGGTTGATATGTTAGCCAAGAGTTAGTGACATGCATCCTATGATTTCAGCTAGAGAGTTACCAACCTATGACAGTAGATATCAGAGATCAATTGTGCTAGAGAGTTAATCGGGTGGACTATGATTAGGGTGGATTTGACTTGTCGAAAGCATATGATGCTTATGAGTGAAGCAAACATTCATCGAAATAATGAAGAGATGCTGCTAAGGACTTGACCATGAGGGTTGCAAAAGGTTGTAGTAACTCAAAGGCTAGTGTGAAAGATATTACATTCGAGCGAACATTAATGATGCAAGTGCGTGCAGAAGTTAGTAGACTTGTTGTATAATACGAGACATTAATTGTACCCTTATTTATAATAGCATTCAAATGAATGCAAAACCATTCAAGAGAATGAGTGAATTAATGAGCTATCTAGTGGGAGGAAGCCCAAGGAGAAACTTTGGTCTTGCAGAGAAAGCTTGACCATGTCCATGGGGAAATATTAGCTATAGGCGAAGCCTAAAGGGTGAAACTATGGTTGTACTGGAGAATATGGCCATAACAGACAATTGACACATCCTTTGAGATAACACATCTTTTTTTTTTTTGTTTAATATGTTAAGCATATTGATCTTGTTAGAGGAGTCCAAAATTATGTCAAACGATGTGAATTTTACTTAGAAGAGTAAACCTGGAGGGGACATAGATGGTTTAGGAGGTATCTATTGTCCATTATCATGTGGATTTAAAGAGTGAACTATAGTGTTTATCCACAAGATTTGAAAAGAAATGCTAGAAAGCTAGCACATCATAGTTGTATGACAAACAACAATAACACCCAACATAGTGAGCTAAAGTTATAAAGTCATATAACGGAGTAGCAACAGTGACCTCAAGGCATAGTAGATTAGTACTACTTGGTCACAAGACAAACTTTGCGATAATGATCATAGGGTTCACAATTACCCATGCACATGTAAAGTAAAGCTCAGGCTAAAGTGGAAAATGCTCTATGTCAACCGCTATCAAAGTCGTTAATATGAGGGAGCCATCAAAAGGATGTGCTCGAAGAAGTAGCTATCAAGAGAATGCATTCGAAGAATGAGTTATTAGGAGGATGCACTTGAACTAGGCTACAAGGGCCTAAACATAGAATGATATTGCTCGGTAAATGCCAGGAGAGAAAGCATTGATCATCAAAAAAGTTATTTTGAGGGCCAAGATTCTAGCAAGTGACTATTAGGGTCACAAATCTATGAGGGGTCATAAAGGCCAAGATATTTGATAACATCATCTCTAAAAAAAACTATGATGGTCGAGATACCATGAGCGTGTCAATTCAAAGAGGGTCAAGAGGATCCAAATAAAGTGGCAGAGCAAAGTATAGTGGATTGATTGAACCCAAAGCGAACAAACTTGTAAGCAAGGAACTAAACTTGCAAGCAAGCCATGTTTTGTCAACCAAAAATTGACTTGCACATGAATAAGATATGAGACTTGCATCTTTCACATCAATAAAATGGAACATTGATGTAGGGCTATCTATCTATAGACATGCAAAATACCAAGCAATTGCATAAGTTATAAAGGTAGCACACACTTAAGTTATAGAAGTAGTGAGTCAAATCAAGACCTATGCGAGGACAATATGTATGCAAGCTATAAAGGTAGTGAGGTAAGAACAAGTTGTAGAGACAATAACCTAAATGCTACAAAGGTTTGGGATAAGTGAAGTTACAGAGGTGACAAAACTAGAGAGTTGTGGAGATAGTGGCATGTGAGTTTGTGTCAGGACAATAAAGTAAAGTCTATAGAGGTAGATCACAAAGTCTGTGGAGGCAGCATCACCTAAGACACCAAAGTTACAGAGGCAACTACCCAAAGGTTGAAGGGGAAACAAATATTCAATAGTGCTAGTTCAAGGAGGCAAAGCCAAGACGAAGTCAAGGGAGCAACAGATTAATGACAATCTTGAAAACTATGTCAAGTTTAGGGTTCCTTTCTTTAAAGTCTTTCAAATGATGTTACCTTAAAGAGACAAACAAGGAATGGTCAAATGAGTAACTCAAGTAGAGCAAGCTGAAGACTCACATGAAGATCTGAGAAGCCAGCACTCAAAAGGAGAACCTTCATAGAAACTATGTTAGATTGAGGAGTCATTAAGGGCATTGATATTTAAAGTAAGGGAGAATATGACAAACTGACCTTGTGAACTAATTAGTTAGGCAAAAATACTCAATTTTCGACAAAACTTGGTGAGAAAATCAAGCATGAAGAGAAGGCCTCATGGTCTAAATTTGGGAGCAAATGCACTTGTGGATTATTTTTTCTAATTTTTCTCGTTTAAGAGTATTTGTATCTTTTTAGCGTAAATCATTTATCTAATGTGAATAGAAAACCACATGGTTGTTATCCTTACATTTTTATCTTCGCATTCATATGAGATAACGCATTAGAACCCTTTAGAGTTAGGAGAAAAACCTTTTATATCAGCTCGAAAAAAATATATTTACTAGTGTCATTTAGGCTTTGACTTAAAATGTTTTTTAGGGGACGCATTTGATGACCTAGGTGGATAAGATAACATAAACTAGAAATCAGAGTGTAGTAGTTTAGAGATTCTTCTATACATTTAAAATTATGTAATGAGGCATATAATAATAAAATGTTATTATCCCTCTCCTTATTTTAAAAAATTTCATTCTCGATGTATGTTAAAGACTTCTTATAAGTGTTTCGACTATACATTCATATTTATTTACAGATATATTACGCGTAGGATTTTAGTTGTATAGATGATAAAATTCATAATATCCTTTGTATTTATTCAAATGCAACTCAAATTTATTAGAAAGTTAATATGCTGATTAAAAGTTGGTGAAATGCATTATACGAGTTTAATTAAAAAGCTATCTACCTGTCACATTTTGACATATCTGGTTACACAAACTTGTTTATTTTTCATTTGTTCAATCATCAAAACCACCTTGTGCTACACATAGCAACTTATTCAGATGTTCAATTCTCCATCATCCTCACAGCTTCTTGCTAAGGACATTGCATTCATTTTTGTTTTAAAACTTTAAATTGGATTATTCATCGTTTACCTTTGGCAATTACGTTGTCTTAGCAAAGCTCATGGCAAGTGGGGAGTCAATATTATTATTTAGTTGAGAAGAAAACGATACTTGATCCCATTGATGGACTAAACTAGATCGAAAGACTAATTTACCCTTCCAGCCGTAGGACGTGGATTGACCAAGAGAGAGCAAGCAATAGAGAGTGTCAACCAAAATCATTACAAAAGCTAAATCAACTGAGAAAGAAGCCTATAAACCCATTAGCGGGTCTTTTCACATTTGGGCAATTTCCAATTCCTTCCGATTCTTCTCCCCTAGTTTTTCTCTATCGCCGGTGATCAAACGGTAATATCAACTTCATCGGAATGAACCCACAAACACCATCTCAGCCGGAACCGGAGCGTCCAGTTCCGACTCCCTCCGCTGTCCAACCCTCTTCACCAAGCTTCTCTCTCACGTCAACCCCAAGTTCTGGGGCACAGCGCAAAATCGCAATCGCTGTCGATTTAAGCGACGAGAGCGCATACGCTGTCCGATGGGCCGTACAGAACTACCTCCGTCCTGGAGACGCCGTCATCCTCCTCCATGTTCGGCCCACGAGCGTTCTTTACGGCGCTGATTGGGGCTCCGTGGATGTTAATCTAAACGACGCCGACGGTGCAACCGAAGCGTCGCAGCAAAAGCTGGAGGACGACTTCGACAATTTCACGACCACGAAAGCTAGCGACTTGGCCGAACCCCTTGTGGAAGCTCAAATCCCTTTCAAAATCCACATTGTAAAAGACCATGACATGAAGGAACGACTTTGCTTGGAGGTGGAGAGGTTGGGGCTCAGCGCCGTGATCATGGGGAGCCGAGGATTTGGCGCGTCGAAGCGAGTCACGAAGGGAAGGCTTGGAAGTGTGAGTGACTATTGTGTTCACCATTGTGTTTGTCCTGTAGTGGTTGTGAGGTACCCAGAGGAGAAGGAGAGCTGCGATAGCAGTAAGGCTGAGAGGAAAGGGGAAGACGTGGAGCTGCTCCACCCAGTGCCGGAGGAGGAGCAGGAGGAGTATCATGATGCTTCGGATGAGCAGAAAGGTTTGACCTTTGCCTTTGTTTTGCTTCAACGTGTGATCATTATTGAGAAGATTAGTTAACTTGCTTCAATTTGGTTTTGAGCGTTTTTTCTGTTATTGGGGTTAGCATTAGGTTATGATATTGAATCATCGATAACAATCATTTTAGGCAGTAATGTTATGCATTTGATAGCATGTGGTTGTAATCTAATAACAAGGATAGGTTCCAAAATTTTGCTTGCTAAAGGACGAGGATGAATACAGGTGGATTAAATGGATCAATCACTTATAAATTTAGAATGTTCAATTCCTTAATTAACTTAGTACACGATTGGACTTTCTTTATTTTTTTCTTGTTTTAATAATGTTATCCATGAACTGGTGTTTTTGTGCAATTCTGGGACAGAAGAATATAAGAAACATTACTTGTGTTGCTTACTTCGTTGGTTTGGCGACTATGAGGTGGCCACAACATTATGTGTGTCAATGAAGTTTTAGAAAATCCTAGTACTGCATATTTATAAAGAGTATGACGATTAATTTTGTTTATCTCATACTTTCTTGTTGTGGGCACAGATGCTTAATGAGGGTCAGAGACTCAGAGCAATGTCAATATCCTCTTCAATTTAGGTAATGGGTGATTAACTTACAATAATTTGTTCAGCGACTATTTGCTTCTCTGTGATTTTGTTGATTGATTTTAAGTTAGCTGTGCTTCCCTTTCACCTATCTCATAGCTATTCAATTGTCAATTATACCGTTTCTGGGTTATCAGGACTTCAAGCACAAGTTCGTGCAAGTCCTTGAGCTGTTGGACTGGGTTTCCTTTCTTTGGAGCCGTCTTATTTTCAAATTTCAATTAATTGATATAGTGACATACAATTTGTGAGTTGCTTTACATCAACTGATCTTTACATTGCAGGGCTTCGATATATTGGGCACGGAATGAGCACGACGTGAAAAGACTGCTGAGATAGCAAATAGAGTAGAGTTAAAAATGAGAAATTTCTGCTTGGAGATGAATTATACCTTGTAAAGTGATTGCTTGTTTAGTGGTATCAGTTGTATGTATCAGTCAAAATTGATTTCTTCAGTGTTGGAATGCTCATTTACTGGTTTTGAATACAAGAATATGGCATCTTTCTGTTGCTGTGACTTTTGCAATGTTAGTCATATTACTCTGAAGAAGATTAATGATCAACGCTGAGGGAGTGGGTTAATGCGTAAGAGTGTTAGACTACGGGCCTAGGGATGGGAATACGCCAAGCAGAGCTGGTTGGGATCAGCTCACAGCTCGATTTAAATTCGTTCAGCTTATCATTTGATGCAATATCGCTCTGAACTAATTTATTCAATTTAAATTTGATTTCTTTGTTTAAATTTATAAGTGGTTTGACTCATCTCATTTAGTTCAAATCTATTATAGTGGTGAAATATTTTATTCATAATTTAAAGTTTAAAAACATTTATGAAAATAAATATATCAACAATTTATTAGTATAAAATAACCCCAAAAAAAAAAAGAATGGTGGAAAATAACATTATAATACTATTATTTATTTTATCATAATATTTAATTTAATATTAATGACAATTTATCTAAAAATATAAAATTATATTATAAAAATAATTATACTTATAAAAAAATAAAATAATATATTAGTAATAAAAATATATTATATTTTATAAAAAAATTTCTTAAATATTTTATGTAAAGTATTATAATATTATAATATATGTTTATATATCAAATCAATTCATAATAAAGATGAGTTTTTTTGTAACTTACCCTTGCTCACTTACAATATGAGCCGGATAATTTAGTTTGCGTATGGTTTATGCTCATTTGTCCCGCGAATTAAAATTATTGAATCAAAATTCGGTAGTTGGGTTGAACCGTTGGCATTCCTTGGGGCTATAAATTTGGGAGGTTAACAAGTTTTGGTGTATCAGGGTATGCTTTCAAAGCCGTGTTGTGTTTTTGGTCATGGATGATGGACGTACGACCTGAGGAACCAAGAAAGAAATGTCCGAAGTTATTATACAAACGATCGCTTTTCATTCTCTGAATCTGCATGTGAGCAAACTGATATTTAAATGAAATCGGGATTTGTTTACCATTAGCAAATTGTTTAAGAAATTAGGTCCTACATTCCATCCAGCCTCAAAGAGCAAAATACATTTTAAAAGGGTCAAATTCATGATTTATGAATACTGTTACTTGAATCAACAGAGCATACTGCAAGAGTGCGTGCTCAAGGACAGGAATAAATCAGGATAACATTCATTAATAATTTCATAATTTTACATGAATTTCCTTGAGTATATGGTTCTTTGTTCCCATGTGATTAATAATGAAGTCAACTTAATTTATACATACATTTTATGCTAAATTGTAATTGTAATTGTTAAAATTGAATTCATTAAATTGATTTATACACATTTTATGAGGTTGTAAACAATACGAGGGATACTTCGAATTGACCGATTCAAGTGGTTGAACTGTTTGTTCACCTTTAAGATGGTCAATACATATTCAGCTTAGCCTGAGAAAAAAAAACACAAAAGAAAAAAACCATTGTATAGGAAAAAATTGGAGCCATGCTCTCAAGAACTCGTGAACCAACCACAATAGTAAAACATAAAAAGAAGGAAATTAATTTAATGCTCAAACCGCGTACAATCAACAAATAGTGATGTTTGTTCAAATCTAATGCAGCAAATTTATTAGAACAAATGGGAAACCACGAAGAAAAAAAAAACCTGACCAATGAGCACACGACTAAAAGAGGCATCAATAATGTATATATATAAGGCAAATAGATTCGAATGGTAACCCAAGTACCGAAGGATCCGATACTGCAATTGAGAAATCATCTCACAATACTCCAATAGTTCCCTCGCTGCGAGTCCTGCGCATAGAAAGATCTGTTCTGAAGTTCAATGGTTTGCTGCCAAAATCAAAATGATAGCGATTATGGTTTGATGCTTTGGTTCCAATAGGAGGTAGGTGGCCTTGCCTGCCCTTGGACCGTTTTGGTGAGACCACTGCTTGACTTCGGCGAGCAACGGCGGAACTGGATGTTGGCTTCCTAGAAGAGGAAGCAAGGCTGCTCTTCCTAGCAGTCTTGTGATCTGATCTTAGGCTGCGATCAAACTGATGGGAACTCATGCCTAACCGAACTGATCGATCTGCACCATCCTTCAAAGAACTGGTCTTGATATGTTGCCTATTGTAGTAGGCCAGATGGGGAAGAAGGCCTTGAAGATATTTCTTCACTTGTTCATCTCCAACATTTTTCTGAGCTGGGTTTCCTTCCAAGCTGATAGCTTGCAAGGAATTATAGTTAGACGCAAGTTGACCAAGAGATTTGGCTGTCGAAATTTTATTGAAACGTAGATCCAGAACGCTAAGTTTCAATAGGCGGTGAAGACCCTCTACCTCACTGATCTTGTTTCCAGCCAGATACAGCTCCTTAAGAGATGAACATGAAGCAAGGCCTTTGAAATTGCAGGAAAGAACAGAAAGAGCAATTATCAGAGGTTAGCAATCAAATGTCATATACACAAGCTCTGAAAATTATTCCAGAGAAAAGTATTAAAATAAGAAGCAAACAATACCAAGCTGCAATATAAAATGTGTGCCCTACCATGCCCGATTCTGAATATCCGGTTGTAGCTCAGGTCCAAGACACGTAGTCTTGTAAGTTCACGCAAACCCTCTATGGCAGAGATACTGTTTTTTGACAAATTCAATATGTGTAATCCTCGAGGAAGAGCACCCGAAATTATTCTTACTGCAAATAAAATTTTCATACAGATTACCTATCCAGAAAATGTAACAGAATTATGTATCATGAGCATCCTCACATTGATAGAGACTTACAAAAATAAACATCCCTAAGTAAAAAAAAAAAAAAAAATGATGATACTAACCAATAGCATTTCCTGAAAGATTGAGCACCTTCAAACTTGCAAATGCACTTAGAAATGGTATCACAACCAATCCATGATTTGCCAGCTGAGCAGCACTGGCATTAGCATTCAGAGAAGATATATATCTTTTGGCAGCTTCCATACTAGGAGTGACCTTGCCATCCGCCTTAGCAGCACTCGCACCATCCATGGTGTTGACATCAGTAATTAAGGGATCAACAGGCATTGATGATTCATTAGTTTCCTCCAATGGTCCACAATGCTGCAGATCGGTTACCCACTCCTCAATACGCTTAATCTTGAAATCACCGTTATGCAATTCATCCCAGTGGTGAAGTGAGGACTCTCCTTGAAGTGCTTTTACATCATTTCTGTCATCAGTAACAGGCATCACCCAATCTTTCGCTAAGCCAGAAAGTGCATAAGAGTCATAAGCATCATCAAAAGAACTATCAATAAGATTTTCTTCAGTTTTAACATTGAAATTCTCCCTTGGTTGTCCTCCCATCACTTGATTATCAGATTCATCAATGTATTTATCATTCCGCTTCATGTCTAAAACATGGAGATCCTCAGAAGATCTAGACTGTAAAGCTACTTGTTTATGAGAACGTTTTCCTGGAGAAAGTGAAAGAGCTCCAATGTTGGGTAAAGAACGTGACCTTGCCACCAAACTTGGGGCATCAGGAGTACGGTCAGCAGAGCCACCAGCATGTGTACCCGCAGGAATATCAGAATTTTCAGTCGCACCTTTATCTGAATGTATTGGATCTCCTATTGAGAAAATTGAGCCATTATTTCCAAGATCTGAACTTAACTGAAATTCGGAATTTAAATTATTTTTGTACAAATCAGAGGGATTTGCTTCCTGATCCTTTTTGCAACCTGGTATCATATACTGATGGCTGTTGGAAGCATTGTATGAAAATTTTTGGCCTCTATCACCATAAATTAAGTTGTCAGTATCAAGCCTTTCCTCTTCGTAAAGTCCACTTCCAAGAGATTGGCATCTCCTAAGATGTCTAGTATGGTGAACTTCTCTGTCAAATTCGTTATCAAACCTGCCCTTCAGATCCTCCGAACTCCAAGCACACCCAACTGAAGCCAAATTGCTACCAGGATTTTGATTGATCTCTATTTGCTGACTTTGTGCCCTTGAAAGTAACAGGTTTGAGCTTGTTGGTGTAGATGCCTGTTTAGAGGCTGGATTTTGGGAACCATCTTGCAAATTCTTTGCAATTGCTTCAATAGAAGAAGATTGAACCATTTTCTAATTGAAAAAGAGAAGCACTAAATCAGAATAATCTAAGATATCAACCGAGTTAGACCAAGCTTCAAATTCACCTTGCACTTACCTTTGATTTGTTGCTGTGATTATTTGTCTGGAAGCAAGAAAACCTAACCATAGCAGCAGCAATGATGCTAGGAGCTACATCTAAATGCCTTTCTTTGACACAGGAATACAAAATCAGTAACAAACTATTCTTCTCATCAATTTTCCAAAAGCCTATCACAAAAGACCTAAATTTGCTGAGATTTAGTGGTTAACCACTATGAAACTTCAGCAGACACAGCCCAGGATATCCTTAGCCATAATCAAGTGACAAGCCCACTGAGACACGGCATAACCTCCATACATCCAATGACCTTGATCTCCGTAAAACACAGAGCAAAATTACTCTCTCATCATCACCCCACACCCTCCTAGAGGTGCGAGAACAGTTTGACTGTGTGAAAGCGGCCAGAGTGAATGAAATTCTTTTCAACTAATTGAACCGAGAGACAAATACGCATAAGAGATGTAGGCCTGGTAAGAAAAGAATTAAGAATCAATGATGTTCTAAAATGTATCCCTGTCAGTGCTGAATGACTACAATCACAAGAATAGGATTAACAAATAATTGCAAAAACTGATAACTAACCAGAAGACAAATATGTATTGAGTCTATAAAAAGCAGCATGACACAGAATGGAATATGCAAGCAGAGAAACTACAAAGCTGCATAGTGTAAAATACTTTACGCCTTTTACCCATGACAATAAATAACACTGATAAATGCATAAAAGCAGTTACTTCCTTTGTGTATCCTTTCTTCTCTTCTCGTTGATTCATTCCAGGCTGAACAACAGAATAAACTGTTTTAAGATCCTAAATTTGCTTTTTTTTTTTCAACCTCATTAATTTCCAAGTTATATCAAATCAATTAATCTCTGCACTCTGAACAACCAACTATCATGATCTTACAACTCGAATGTTAGCTAGAAAACATGGCAATAGGGTTATTTAAAATTGACTTTTGCAACCTAATATAAGCGGACCTTTTATTGGTGCAGAGATTTTCCGAAAACAGATAAACCAATGGATTCTGGAAAGCCAATCCATTCAATAAAAATAACAGCCTCCCATAACCTGGGGCAACAATTGAACACAAATCTTCTAACTACAAGCTTAAACATATAATGAATAAACCCAGAACAAATCATAAAGCTATTGTGATATTTACTCAGAAAATAAATTACCCGTAACAGCAAGAAAGACCATTTTTTTCTAGCAGAAACAGAAAAAACAACGATAACCCAAGAATCAAAGGCTCAAAGGATGTTCAAGGTGAATACAGAATAAGAAGATAAAGGGGATAGAGATCTGACCTCTCTCGTAACAGATTGAAATACCAACACTGTTCTATAGAGAACCCTCACCTTCCTTCCTCTCCCCCGCAAATTTAGAGAATACATTACTCTGATTTTAATAAGCAGCCTGCGGTTTAGCTTAAAATACTAACCCTACGCCGTCCTCTCGCAAGACCATGAATCTGGATTCTTACGGCTGTAATTATGCATGATTTACTGAATAATTATAAAATAATAAAGGATGAGTTTTTGTAGTTTATTAGTAATTAGTAATTTATAATAATTTATAATTATAATTGATAGAAAATTGACCGACGACTATATTAAATTATTATTATTAGTTTAATTAAAATTGAGAATTGAAGATAAAGTAAACAATGATGGATGATTCTGGTGACATGGCCCATGGGGGAGGTGAGGGCTGTCAGTGGCTGAAAAGAAAAAGTAGGGAGTGACGTAATGGACTTGATTTAACCAAAATCTGAACGGTGAGGCTGATTTGCTTTCAGTTCAGACCACAAATTACGATGATGCTCCGTGCACTGCTCCCGTGACTAAACAGTACAACTCCAGCCTTTTCACTCCTCCTTTGAATATTTTTACTTCCAATTTCTTTTTCTAAGACTTTTCATAGATATAAATATTTTTAAATAAAATTTAAATACGTATAACTTCATCTTATTTAAATGTAATCCAATAATTCAACGATTGCATCATACAATGGAATCATCAATCATATCTTGTGTTGAAAAGACGACATAATATTTTCCTATATAATTATATATGTTAATAATTTATCTTTTCAAATTATTTATTTATTAATTAATAATATTCTCAAACTAGATTTATTTATATAATATTAAGTATGTCTATTTTGTCTCTTCACAACAAAATTTTTTGATTCCGTACATGTGCGTAGTTATAAATTAACAAAAAATATTCACTTTTTCTTACGCCCGTATATCATCTTTTAATAATTTTTAAATACTTTGACAAAAAAAAATGAAATTGACGGGTTATGGTTCCTTCCCTGTCTCCATCGATCCAAATAAAGAACTTAAATTCAAGTCAATAAGAAATTTTTTTTGTTGAGTAATATAGGCATGACAAATTTATTTGAAAATAAATATTTTTTAGAGCCAATGAATTTTTATTTTTTATTTTTATATTTTTATCCTAAGATTTGAGATTGTTTACAACTAAATCTTCACTTTTATCTAATGTTAAATTAAAGCAACAGTTCTGCATGGCAATCTAACTAACAAGCTAATATTTACTTTTATTGATATTGAATACCATGAGATGATTCAATTACAAACAGTTTAAATTTTAAAATATAATTACAAAAAAACCATAAAAACTTATTATAAATTTAACGAAGGAAAATGTATTTTATATCTTTAAAATTTTATTGAATGATAAGTTATTTTTATACATTTTAAAAATTTATAAATTATATCATTAAAATTAAAAAAAATTGAATTATCTCTTCAAATTTAAAAAAATTATGAAAACATTAATTGATTATTAATTTTAAATTATGAAAATATTAACTAACTATTAATTTTATCTTTAAATTAATAAATGTGTTTTTGTTGAAAGACTTGTTTTTTTATAATATAAGACATAAAATTCAAATTAAATGTCTTATTTTATCACCAAAATCTAAGTTTAATCTAAATTTGAAAAATAGTTGAAACCAATAATAACCCTTGAGTTTGCTTTGTGTATTATAGGAGAAATAATAAGATCCTAATAATATATATGCAACATATTTTTAAATTTAATTTTAAAATTAATTATTAATTAATATCTTTATAGTTTTCTTCAAATTTTAAGACATAATTTGCTACTTATTTAAAATTTAAAAGTGTAATTTGTGTTAAAAAAATTAAGCAATCAAAATATTTAAATCTAAGCACACCCTACAGCATATATATGTATAAAATAATAAATTTATAATTGAACACACATATAGTGATAATCCAATATTCATAATTATTATTCATGATCTTTATCCTTATGAGAGAGAAAAAGAAAGAAAAAATCTTCTTTAACCTAATGATAATTTTTAGGAGACTAAGGAGTTCAAATCTTCTTCCTTTTTTCTCTTATCTCTCTCTTCTCTCGTAAAATTGTCATAAATAAAGATCATAAACAATAATTATGAATATTAAATTATCATTAGATGTGTATTTAATTATATATTTATTATTTTTTATATATAAATTATAAAGTATAATTAGATTTGAATATTTTGATCATTCAATATTTTTTAACAAATTGCATATTTTTAAAATCTTAAAAATGAGTTGTCATAAAAAATTTATAAGTATGAAAAATGTATTTTTTTTCTATATGTTATAATTTAAAAGCCATTGAGAGGAGAATAAAGCCGACGATATTAGCCAACATCCTTCTACTTTTACAGCCGTCGCGTGGTGAATGTCATTAGGATTGGTACAGTTAATCCTAGACATGTCTTTGACAAATGTACGTAGATACTAAATCCAAAGCCATTGAGTGGCTTTCAACAACAATAAAAGAATCTTCTTCAATCATAATTGTTTATTTGTTTGGGTGAGCGGAAAGAAAAAGAAGACAGAAAAATTAGAAGGGAAGTATTGTGTACACCTGTTGGATGTATAAAGAAAATGGGGGAAAAAGAAACCTTGTAGAAAATTAAATGTAGGTCCTAGTGAAAAATTTTCTCCCTTAACACTAAGTAGAAAATGAATGGATTTTAGTTGCTAATGTTGCTATCCCAGCTGATGGTTTTTTCTGACGTATTACTTTCTAAAGGTGAGCTTTTCTTTTTGACTCTTTCATTGGTATTCTTCCATTGGAAGTTCAATGTTAATGTATCAACCATCCAAGCGATTTGCGATTATTGGATTTAACAACAATGATGATAACTAGATTCTAGATTTGGATTGAAGATGAGATTTTGGATGATGTTGATGGCAAGATTGCAGGTTCTAGCGATGGTGAGAAATTAGATTTGATGAAGATGATTGAAGAGCTGGACTTTTCTGAAGTTTCCACAATGTTTATCTGCCCAATCTCTCTTGAACCAATGCATGACCTAGTTATCCTTTGTACTGGACAAACTTATGAGAAGTCCAACATTCTCAAATGATTCAATTTATGGGCATTGTCCTACATTTATTATCAATTTATTCTTCTTATTATTAGTTATATTTTTTTATAAAAAATAATTTATCAACAATATGTTTAAATTATAAATATAGTCAAAATCTCATTTATAATATGACACAATCAATTTTTTTAAAAAATAATTATTAAGAAATAAACCGAAATTATAAACATAATAGAACAAGAATAATTTAGAAGGAAGAAATAAATTTTATTTATATAATAAAATTAATTATTTGAAAAAATATCTAATAAAAATTCAATGTCATGTCCCAATCCCGAACACGTAATCGACGTAACAGGTCATCCGTAGGAAACCTACTACAAGCTTGACAATACACATGTCACACCAATGCACATAAATTACATTAATCAACCAATATAAATATTATTATT
>JANHAO010007491.1:0-20087 GCA_026873985.1 Saraca asoca
CCACATTACGGATGATTCATAATCTTATCCTAGCAGCTTGAAAACTACTGCTTTTACCTACTGTTTGCCTTGTGAATTTCTACTTGGTAGAAACCGATTGGCAGTTTGTTTGTTCCTATTTCATATCTCATCTTCATCAATATTTATATATGCTTTGATAATGTTTGTGGAAAATCATCTAACGTACTTGCTGGTTTTTTGCATTTGTCATTTTTCCCTATATATAACTAAAATTTTGTTTTCAACTCAAGTTTTGTTGATTTCCTATCCAATTATTGATAGCAACATCGTTGATTCGACCAATACATGAAGGTATATTATATGGACAAAGGTATAACTAATGAAGGGCTAGTGTCTGACTGAAAGCAAAATGGTAGCAGATTATTTCCAGACTACTGAAAAGAAGGCTGGGGATGTAGAATTAATTTTTTTTTTTTTGTTTCTATAAATATAGCAGAAAGAAAGAGTGTTGTCATTTTCTATATGGAACATGGTCCAAGCTTATTAGCTGCAGGACCCTTTCCCCTAATTTTCTGTGTGTCTATGCCTGAATAAATTTTTGTGACTATATCCCTGAATAATTCTCTATGGCTGTATGATTTGATGATATTCTGCTGCTGCATGGTCAAATATGTGAAGACTGTTTTTATGAGCATGCTTAAATTTTGAGTTGTCTTATGTATGAGGGTTGCTAGTTAAAACAGATGCTGATCTCTTACAGGCTTTAGTACAGTATACTAGCGCATTTCTTTTTTCATCTGATTTTGGCTTTGTCATTGTAATGTGAAAATTGGAGTAATTAGTGCAATTAGTAATATGACAATTAATGTGTAAATTGGTTTAATTAGTGCAATTAGTAGTATGACATTTTGCCAATGAAATTAATATTAATTCTTTCATACTTTTTTGTAGGATCATCTTCAAGTTACTCCATAATCTTTCCAAAATCAAAATTCACTCAAAGAAGCAAAAAAATCTTCAGGTGGATTTTTTTTTAAACATATATATGTAAATATATATAAAAGATAATTTTATGGTCTTATCAAATTAGGATATTTAGATTTAAATTTATGATATGTAAGATAACCTACATTTTAATTTTTTTTTTTTTACATTTAATGAAATGCATTCCTGATTTATTATATCAATTTATTAGAATATTGGTTTAATTATAATTATAACTATAATTATAATTATAATTATAATTACAATTTTATTATTTTAATTATAATTATATTAATTCAATTATTATAACATTTTGATACAAAAATATGGGTTAGCTGAGATATAAAAAATTGATAAAAAATTATAAAAAAAATAAAAGAAACATTGTGGAAGTTTTAGAGACAACTTTAAGCGCCTCCATATTTTACAAAAAAAATATTTTTAAAAATATTTAATTCTAAAACTAATTAAAAGCGTCTCAAACCTTTAAAAAAATTGAAAAAACTTTAGAGGTGGTTTGAAATCTCCTCCATTTTTTTTTTTAAATTTAGAGATGGTTCACAACTGCCTCCATTTTTTTAAAAAAATTGAAAAGTGTTAGAGGTGGTTTGAAACCACCTCCATTTAAAAAAAAAAAAGAAAAATATTAAAGACTGTTAAATCACTTTTAAATAGATCATCTTAAATATTAACATTTAATAACATTCTAGTAACTATGTCAACTGCCGTTAAATATATTAAAAGCAACTTAAACTACTTTTAAATAAAAGTATTAGTCACCTTTAATTAACGCAATTTTTTTTGTAGTGTATTTCATAAATAATTAATGCATATATTACTACCAGGATAATTAGCATAAATTGATACGGTATTTAAATGAGATTCTTTATTAGCATTATAAAGTTCAGATCCTAAATTGAACAACGGTTTACAAATTTAAATGAAACATAAATACACAAATAAAGAATATTTCCCAATAATATTTGTTCGCCAGCCAAATTACATGTTTTAAATAAAACAGAAATAACTAAAAACATTTATAAAAAATACTTGTCAATTATTACAGATAATACAAGAAAATATTTTCTGAAAGAAATTCTTGGATTCTGTTGGTGTAGATGGCTTATTTGCACACTCCACAATTTCAGATCCATCAGCTTCGCTTTGTTCGGCTTTCTCACACTCATTCAAGAAAGTCTTAAATGCATTTTCAACATATTTAATTAACTGCATCTGAAACAACTATATTTTCTACTAACTTGTGTGGGTAGATACTCTTTTTGTGATCTCCATTTAGAGTAGCTGCCATTTGCACAAATTCTTGTTGAAACTCACTCAGCTTTGCCTGTTCATGTGCTGGAGCCTCTATTAATTTCACTGGTTCTTCTAAAGTCACTGCAATAGAATGGTTACAGAAAAACATTATTTTCTCTAATCTAATATGAGAGTTTTACTTTATACTGTAATTTTTGAAAATTACAACATTTATGATTTTTATTTAAAATTTATGTAAAATATTATTTGTTAAAACAAAAATTATAACTTTGCACGATATTACTATACAACATGGGGAGAATATCAAGTAAAAGCATTAATGTAAATGAGAGTGAGATAAGTAATAATAACTATCACATACTAGATTAATATTTAAAATTAAAATATAAATTAAAATAATATAATTTTTTTTAAATGATCACATCACTTCAATTAATGTTTAATTATGATTATTAGTACAAAGTCTAATAATTATAATTTATTTCTCTCACTTTTATTAAGAACTAATATATATATATATATATATATTATAAACCTCTAATGCAAAATGTATACTAAGTTTTACAACTTTATCCATAAAATTTGGAATATTCATACATTTATGAAATTGGAAAGAAAATTATAAAAATTACAGAAAGATCAATTGTAACTATTTTCAAGACAACTTAAAATTAGGTATGCATATGTTCCTTGTTCCTTTAGACACGCATGGAAAGCATTATCCTCTTACATATAAGACCCCTTTTGTCGAAAGTACTGCTACATTTTCATTGTTTTTTTTAAAATGTAAATTATCCCTTTCAATTTTGAAATAATTATACTTAATATTCATAAACTATTAATTATTATTATCAAATTCCTTTAACTTTGGATAAATAATAATTGCATCTGTATAAGATCTTTTCATATAGTTTGAGAGGAATTTAAATATTATGTTATATTAATATAAAAAAATAAAAATATAAGAATTGCAATAATAAATTTTTCTATTCACAATAGATATGTTAAAATGATTAAAACATCCTAAAAATAGAAAAAAAATAAAAAAATAATACACTAATTAAATCACTCCAAATTTGACCTTTAAGGCTTTTATACTATACTTGATTTTTCTATAAAATTTTATATTAAATCAAGCATATTTGCTCCTTAAAATCGTTCACAATATTGATATTGGATGTTAAATGCTATATCCTAAAATTGAAGAGGCTGATTTCTAAAATTAATAGTTTGTAGGAATTAAATGCAATTATCCTAAAATTGAAATGAAATCACTAACATTTTTTCTTTTATTTTTTACAAATTATTTTTATATTTATGATTTAATCTTATTTCATTTATTAAATAACTTCACTTGCTGCAAATTGAATGAAATGAAAGTGAGTGAGTTTACCATTTAATTATATATATATATATCAATTTCCTATTATTAAGTGAGATGATCGTGATTTTATATATATATATATATATATCTAATATGAAGTTAGAAATTAATTAGGATGTGTAATTAAATACCAGGACTATCAGTTCGTGGGGTGGTTCGTGTCAGAAGACCCTCAAATGTTCGAGTCCATGCATCACGCTTTGTCAGAAACTCAGGCAGATTGAATATCTTCTTCACTGTTGCTGGTATTGATGAATGCCCATACTGTGATGTTGATTGTGGTCCAGAAGGTTAATGCAAAGCTACAGACATTTAATTGGTAATTAGTAACATTAAGCTTTTCTTAGCGAAGGTATAATTAATCTGAATGAATTGTTAATACAGATTGACCTTGAAAAAAGTTATAATTTTGATTGGGTCATGTCTACATGGAATATGACTTTGAAATAAACAAAATTTGCCCACGAAATGCTAACGATACAATCTGTCCTCGTCATATCATATTTTTCATTCCTACTCTTAAAAAAAAAATTTACTATAAATTTTATATCTTCTATTAAAAATTGTGATATTTTCACGTTTAATTTTGGATATATAAGAAGAATTAATTCTCTCCAACATAATCAATTTACATTTTTAGTGGCCACTCTAACAGTGATTCTGTTAGAAGTTTAATCAATAAAAATTATTTTGTAAGTGGGTTTTGTGTCGAAAAGATATTTGTTCTTTTATAGCAGGAGTAGTGATTAAACCAGCACATTTATGTTGTAAAATATTTCAAAGATATATCAAAAGACTTTGTTTGTTCTTATTTTCTTTCGAAATTAATTTAAAATTTGATTATTAGAGATTTGATGTTTTGATCATGATAAAATATTTACTTGATTATTAGAATTGTAATTATTTATTATTATTTTTAATTATTTTTATCTCTCATAAATATCCATTGGGCTGAAACATTTTATATAATAGGAAAATTCTTTTCTTCCTCTATTTTCAAAATAATAATTTTCTTATTTCTTTTTGTCTCTCAAGCACTTTCATTTTCTAACTATATATTTCTATGACACATAATTAAGAAAGTTTGTTGGATCTTGTTGACGTCGGATTTTGGTAATGATCCAAAATTCGGACAACGGGAGATTCTTCGGGATCCTTGACCTGTAATCAGTTCGAATGAAACAAAATCAACAAAATAAATAGAGAAGAAAAGGGGAAAAGCGGAGAAGGAAGCACAAGATTTAACATGGTTCGGCCAAATTCAGATATCATCGGACCCTATGTCTATGGTATCATGTTATTGATATAATGTTTCTGTAATGTTACAATATTCTATCTCTGATTTGGTAGAGTTTCGGCATGGAAGGGATCCTCCCCCTACAGAGGGGCTCATTCCTCATATTTATAAAGGAAAGGAGGTTACAATGGTAATTATATATGCAGCAAACCTATTATATTAGCATTTAATATACAAGATAGAGTATAAAGACTAGATTTTCTATTTTTGGCTGTTGCAAGCCATCTTCTACAGGCGGGACCCCATGTTTCTATTGGGGAAAGACATGGCTTAGTCTTTTGTTGGGTCCTCAGGTCGTAGATTGTATTTCATTAACCAGGTTGCTTATTTGACCTTGGGAATAGCGAGCCTGTGCCCGTGCCTTTGCTCACGAGTCTTGAATTGACAAGGTTGTTTAGTAATGCGACCTGGCGATGGAATGACTCTAGATGCTGCTCGAGCTGGTCTCCTCGTTGGTCTCGGACTTCTCGCAAGTGCTCTTAGACCGAACCAATTTTTCAGGTATAATATAAGCCCCACAACTCTCAGCTCGCTTAACGAGCTGGGAGTTGAGATCTTTTGATTTTCGATCAGTCAAAAGTCTTTCCCCAAGACTATCGATTTACCTGTACTAGGCCACGTCTCCTATGACACGTGTTCATCGACTATTGCTGGGTCAATTTAGCCTTTTCCGAGGCCATTAATGATAATGGTTGGGTGAATGGTTCCAGGCTCTTCGATAGAGACATCCCCGACTCTATATAAGGAAGACGTGATCCCTTCTGCTTCTTTATTCAAGCTATGGAGTTTCTCAATAGGCTTTCACCATTTCCAGCATTCTATCCTTCATCAGAGGCATGTATGGTCTACTGCATATGTAACTCAGAAGACTTATCTTCCTCGGTAATGTGGAAAGATCTCGTATGGATCCCGGGTTGTGTCCTTTCGGCCCCGTCGTGAGGTAATTGTTTGGCCTACCAAGCTCCCGGGGCTTCCTGATTAGCTTCTTTCAAGAGGAGCAGGTGGTCAAGGACGAAGGGATGCTACACTGCCGCTGATTGTGCACTGGAAGAAGAAAGTTACGGCATGCAATCCTTAACAAACCGAGGTGTGGCTCCCTAAGGCCGGCCCTTCTTCTTAGTTATAGGTTTTTCTTTTTATATTTGGTTTAGTCTATTATTCAGAGTTTTCTGATGTAATCTTGCCTTGTTAAGGCCTTTCAATGAATAAAATTACTTTCCTGCAATTTCTATTTGTTGTCGCCATTTTCTTTAGTAAACGTTTTGGTTTAAACCATCTGAGTGACCTGTGCGTAAACGACTTCTTGCTCGGGTTGATCCGGTGGCCAACTAGGTAAATGCGCATGAGAGCTACGACTTAATGTGTTCGCATGAGAGCTATGAAGTAAAACGATTTTCTTGCCTTAGACAAGTATCCAATTCATTAATTCCTTACGCTTTAGCGACCCTAAAGGTTTGCTAGCATTAAGTGTTTTAAAGTGCCTATGCACCCCAGCAAGCACGTAGCTACGCTTACTAAGTAAGTTTGTTTTAAGCGTCTCCAAGCCTCAACAAGCCCGCAGTTTAACTGGTTAAGTGAGTTTGTTTTGAGCATCTCCACACCTTAGTGAGCCCACGACTACACTGGCTAAGTGAGTTTGTTTTGAGAGTCTCTACACCTTAGCGAGCCCGTAGCTCAACTAGTTAAGTGAGTTTGTTTTGAGCATCTCCACGCCTCAGCGAGCCCATAGCTACGCTAGCTAAATGAGTTTATTTTGAGCGTCTCCATGCCTCAACGAGCCCGCAGCTCAACTAGTTAAGTGTTCGTCAATTCTTCTCTGAAATGAGTTCCGCGGGCCTCAACGAGATCAAGGATCACTGTTAGCATAAAGTATGGGGTTTCTAGTGAGATTTGTGATATGTTGACCGTATATGAGCTGGGGATATTGCCTTGGTTCGGATAGCCAGACGTTGGGCTTGCTGTTATTGGAGAGCATTCACAAGCATTAAGGTTCTAGCTTGCTTTTGCACGTCTTGTGCCAGCAACGTGACTACTTTAGTCAGTTTTCCTATCATATGCTCAAGTTTCTCCTGACGTTGGAGCCGGGTTTGTGGTCCGTTAACGTTGTTAGTAGCAAGAACCAGTTATATCAAATTGGTTGTAGGAACACTAGTGGCTGCTTTAATGACAGGAGCGGTTGACGAGTCCGTTGTTGAAACATGGCCATCCAAAGGATGGGGTTGTGCATTCGAGGCTTTGGTAACTCTTCCCTTGGTCATTGCAACAGAGATGAACTAGAATAGGCGAGATCCCCACAGATGGCGCCAAAATGTTGACGTCAAATTTTGGTAATGATCTAAAATTTGACCAACGAGGGATTCTTCGGGATCCCTGACCTGTAATCGGTTCAAATGAAGCAAAATCAACAAAATAAACAAAGAAGACGAAGGGAAGAGCAGAGAAGGAAGTATAATATTTAACGTAGTTTGGCCAAATCCGGATATCACTAAATCCTACGTTCACGGTATCGTGTTATTGATATAATGTTTTTGTAATGTTACAATATTCTATCTCTGATTTGGCAGAGTTTCGGCATGGAAGGGATCCTCCCCCTACAGATGGGCTCCTTCCTTATATTTATAGAGAAAAGAAGGTTACAATGGTAATTACATATGTAGTAAACCTATTACATTAGCATTTAATGTACAAGATAGAGTATGTAGACTAGATTTTCTACTTTCACTTGCTACAAGCCGTCTTCTGTAGGTGAGATCCCATGTGTTTGTTGGGACAAGACATGACTTAGTCTTTTGTCGGGTCCTCAGGTTGTAGATTGTACTTCATTAACTAGGTTGCTTATCTGACCTTGGAAATAGCGAGTTTGTGCCCGTGCCTTCGCTCACGAGTTTTGAATTGACAAGATCGCTTAGCAATGTAGCTACAATGGAACGACTTTCGATGCTGCTCGAGCTAGTCTCCTCATTGGTCTTGGGATTCTCACGAGTGCTCTTAGACCGAATCAATTTTCAGGTATAACAGATCTTGAATGATTAGGCATCAAACTTCTGCATGTTAAGAGTGGAAATAATCCACAAGGACAGTATCTGTAATACACCGCAGCCAACAATCATGTTTATAACTAATTAGATTCAATTTAGATGCAAAAGAAAGATAAAACTTTTTTTTTTTAAAAAAAAAATTAAATGTAACTTGAGTCAAAGTCTTTAAATATTTTCTAAAATACATGTATCTAAGGTTTAAAGATTGTAGATTCAAACTCTTAAGTATTTTTCTAACAAAACAAGTACCTAAGATTTAAAGATTGTAGGTCCAAAATAATCTTAATCCAAAAGGATTAATTATTCAATTATCATTTTTGCTCAAGAAAGAAAGGGTACGCGCACAGTTCTCTTAAGCTTAGAATGTCTTGTAAGTTTTACATGCAAGACTCGTATATCTTTGTTAACATGTAAGGGCTGTGTGCATTGTGATGTGTAAATATAATAATAATAATTTTTTCAACTTATCATTCAAAGTTAATGCATTTATCATTCTCCCCACCCTTAAACTTCTCACTTGCCCGTTGAAAATGTATCCTCTCTCACATGAAATATGTGGGCAACACTTCCTATTATCATTCTCATTTTTTCATTTAGGGGACTCTGTTTTTCTTTTGTCTGTTTGTCCTTGTTGATACGTTGAATCAACATTTCGAAGAACAATGTTAGTACCACTTCCTTCTCCTACAACTCCACAGCTAAAACAATTTGGATTAAATTCATTTATTCTGTTTTAAAATAGGTCATTTAAATTTTAAGTTATATCATATATGCAGCTATAAAATGATTATAGGAGATCTAGATAGTTATATAAATAAAATTAACTTGTGGATTAATTAAATCCATTCAAATCTTATTAGGTATGCAATTTTAAAAACATTTGTAAATGATAATGGTATACTAATTCATTTAGGCATAAAACTTACCTGTGCCTGGATTTATCCATGGAGAATTAAATATGGCCGGAATCCTAACACCAAGATGATCGAACTTGAACTTGTATGGCTCAGAACATACAATGTCGTCCGGACTAGGAACTCCGATCACCGGAGTCGGCACATGATCGTAAAATCCGCCGTGCTCGTCGTATATAATCACAAACAAGATTTAATTCCACTGTGGACTTGCACTTAGTGCTTCATACACTTCTTTTATGAATTTTTGTCCGAGACATCATGGGATGGATGACCATCATTCCCAGGTATTGATAATAAATCCCAAAATCTTTGTTCAATCATAACGTAATTTGGCAATTTCCCTTCCTCACAGTGCCTCTTGAAATCTAAATCAAACTGATGGAAGTTGTCTATGTGCTTCAATTTCCTGAGACTCCTGCAGGTGATGAAACAATAAAGTTGTCAAATGAAAATGGTTTGTTAAATCTTAATCATAATTTCAAATTTCAGACAGCACGCAGCAACGACAGTTGCTGCTACAATATTGCGGTGAATTATATATAGCTCCATAGAAGTAAAATTATGGATTTTGAGATGAAGATGGTAAACATATAAATTATAAGTTTTTGAGGCTTAGAATAGAAAAACAAAATGCTATGAATGGAAAGAAAAACTTGAAGGAAACAAAAGAAGAAATTTCGTCTGGGTTCAGCATTTTGCTTTTACGTCACCACTTTCTCGTACTATTGATTACAACAAAGAAATAGTTAAATTGCAGGTTTTGTGTATAAGTAGCATAATCTTTAACATTTTGTCTTATTTGAATGGTACAATTTAATGTTATTTAAGGTGATATGATAACTTAAAAGTTAGGTAGATTTGTATTTTAATCTTGAAATGCTTGATTTAATGATAAAAATTTGATTTTTTTGCCACTTTTATAACATGGATAATATCTTGACTTATTATATTATTTTTTCACACATAATTTTTATATTATATAATTAATAAAAATAAAATTAAATATATAAAATTTTAATTAAATATATAATTTGGAGTTCAAAATTATGTGGTAAGCCAACATATTAAAAATGAACTTACTTAAATAAAGTTGTTATTACAAGATTTTGAATAGTTCAAAATTTTAGCTTTAAATTTTTAAAATTCACAAGAACAAAATCTAATAAATTCAAAGTTGAAATAAATATTTTACATTTTTTATTAAATACAAATTGTGTTTGATAATATATATCATATGCCATTCTTAGCTGTTGGGATACTAATTAATACCGTATTTAATGTTGAACTAACGATTAATATTAGACACATATAAAATTGATATGCATCTGATCATTCAACAACAACTGCGTACTAGTAATAATAATTAAGTGCATATTTTACGATTAGTTCTTGGAATCTTCAAACGACAAACAATAACTCACCCAAATAGCCAATTATTTTGCCACATATTTAAGTTTCAACAAAGCCTTCAAAGCTGAACCAATGACATAAAAAACCAAGAGGATTGTATAAGAATTTAATAATGTAAATTAATTTAACACTATCACCTATTTATATATTATTATGTGATTCAAAATTGTTAAAATTATTTTATTTTCATTAAAAAAAAACTTAGTTAACTTTTTTTTAATAACATAATATTTTCTGTCTGGTCATGAAAAAATTTTACACTAAAGGATCAAATTTAAACTCTATGACTTTATCAGCTTAATTTCTAAACTTGGCGTTTGCGAAAATAATACGCCAACTAAATTCAAAAGACAATATGTGGATTAAACCACTTCCATGACTCTTACCTATTCTCTCTTCTCTGAATTAAACAGAAGGCCCTCTCATAATTCATTCAACCTTAGAAAATATGATAAATATAATATCTAATTTTGTTTATATTTAATTATTGCAAGAATTAAAGAGGCAGATAAAGTACTAATTATACTCTCGTTTGTTACATCTTGATTTAGAAATGGTTAAAGGCTTGTTAGAGAAAGTGCATTTGAAGTCTTCAATCAAAGAGGCAGATAAACAGGGTCACCTTCCCCTTCACGTGGCAGTCCAGAGCCACGACGACAATTTGACAGAGTTGTTGTTAGAGCATAACAGGAAGGCAGCATGCATGAGAGATAATGAAGGAAGGACAGCCCTTCACTTGGCAGCACGTGATGGTTTGCCAAGTACTATGGAAATTGATTTTATCACATTGTCCAGATAGTGCAGAAATTGTAGACAACAACGGTCAGAATGCTCTTCATTATGCTTTTTTCCGGTTACGATAGATTCTCAAAGGCACAATTAATTATGGAGAAGCCGTCATCAAGCAACCTTTACAATGAGAAAGATGTTGACGGCAACACACCGCTTCACCTTTCATCTTCACTTAAAGATCCGCCCTCTCCAGTACCTAAACTCATTGAGCATCCAAGAGTGGATCAATTGGCATTCAACAAAGAGAACTGCACTGCTTATGATATAGTGTCTAACTGATAGAATAGGGCTATAAATAATCAGTTCGGCGGGTCTGAGGTAAGAAAATCATCACCTAATGGTTACTTTCTTCTTTTTGTTTTTCTTTTCTATTCCCTGCTGTGATTATTCAAGTCTTTTTACCTATGGATTATTCCCTTCCTTTTTAAACACAGGATCACAAGTTACTAATTGGATATTACTCAGTAACACTATTCTTAGGAACTTTCAAGTCATAAATTTGTAATTTAAATAAAAGAACCCATAGTTTCATTGGAGTTTGGATGTAAAAAAGGGGCAAATAATAAGCATTTATTAACAGATGAAACAACTATAAAGAGCTTACAAAATTTATTTCTAATAATACATGAGGATATCAAATTGGAATCAAATCCATCTAAATTTTTTATCTAAGAAATTTGTTTTGCTCACCTTCAACTTAATATAATAGTTAGTGTTTGTATCGAATTTATTTTGGCTATTTCTATTTTTGCTATTGCCTCAAATCTTTGGGCCTTATTGAGATTTCTTTGCTTATCTTATGGAATTTTATAAGGTTTAAATAGATGTTGATTTATCTGTCTATTGGTTGAGGCTCTTGAGGATTTAGCTATTTCATTAGATAGAAGTTGAGTTCCTAAAGTTTAGAGATACTTATTAGTATAATTGTTTTGTTCGATCAAAGACTGCATGTCTTTAGAAGAAAGGGGTTTAGTAACCTCTTTTACCTTAAAGAATGTTGTAATTAAAGGTTTTTTAGAATTTTTGGTTTCTATTTGGAAAGTTTTCTAAGATGGTAACTTTGAAGCACACTTTTCTCCTTTAATCTTAGACCAGATTTGGGTAGATCTATGGTTCATATTGACTAAACTATTGAAGGAATAATCTATTTATTTGGCTTTGGCATAGACTTCAAACCAATCAAAGAAAGGCACATTTGTTTGAAAATTTCTCATAACTTTGAACCATGAATCATGAATTTGTTTTGTAGAAATTCCTTGAAATTTTGAAAGAAACCATTCTCTCTGAGGACTAAATTCCTCTGAATACAAGTTTTCTTTCAAAGTTTTCACGTCAATCTAAAGATTAGAAATAACTTCCTTTTGGTCAGAAATCATTTAGTTTCTCAATGATCATTCATCATTTGAAAACAAGTTGGAGATAAAGAGGGTTCTTCAGAACCTTTTTCATTTTTAGTTTCTTCTTTTCTTTTTGAAATACTTTTAGAATAAATTGGATTAGGAATCCTAGAAGTATAATCTATTCCTCTAAGCTTGATAGTAGATAAAGATCTTTTAAGGCTGGATATATCTATTGACATGGTTGAACTAGAAGCTAAAGATCTTCTAAGTTTATTTATTTTGGGCCAATTTCCTACTTCAGTTACTCTAGGGATATTTGAACTATCACCATCCTTTCTAAAGAATAGATCCACATGACTAGAGTTATGTTAGATAATCCTAGAAACCTGCAGACTAGGAAGTTAAGGCTGGGTGGCTTTGGGTGAAAACCATTTTTTTAGGAATTATATTTTGTCCCAAGGAGTTGTCACATACATTTGTACCCTAGCTTTTAAGGTATCCATTAGGAAATAAGTTGTCTAACCCTTAGAACTAGGTGGTTTTAGGATACCTAAGTTTTAGGTATTGTAAAGTTTGTATTGAATCTTATAAGTGATTACTATCGAGGATGGATCCTGGTACCATGTTGTATCCATGCAACTTAGTATTTAGAACTAATAATTTATCTCTATGTATTTCTCTTGAACAAATAGAGATTTCACGGAAACAGTTGAAGTAAATTGGTCATTGTGAGATGCTAGTTTCTATAACTCCTAACAAGGAATCATAAAAATTTATATGCCTTCTACTCTCTAAGGCATAACAATATAGTAGTATTTAAGCCTAGTCTAGTCATAGGCTTTGTAGCAATTTGAACACATCCAAAATGCAGAAAATTGTACTTTGTTCTTTGTTTATCAAGGTTTTTTTCTAAAAGAAGCACAAATTCTTCCTTCAAAGGGTTGACATTGATAAACCCTTCTTAGTTTTTATAACATAAGTTGATTTGCTGAAAAATTGAAAACTAATTTTGTAAAGTTCTTTGTTTGGGATTTTTCGTAATTCCTAATTATCAATTTGTCGATTAAAACTTTCAAGATCAATTTGTTCTTTAAAAATAGATTTGGAACCTTTTTAAATTTAATTTTTGAAAATGATTTAGATGAAAATGATGCAGAGAATGAAAAATGAGAAGATAAAGATCAATGAATAGAAATTATAAAATCTCTGCTCTTAATATCAAAGCTCCTAGGTTCCATAAAGATATTAATATGAACAGTAAATTGTTTAGCCATATGAATTAAATATTAGTGTTTTAACATGAATTTTTAAATCTGGATTACTTAGGCCCTACTTATGCTTAACATGAGAGCACAGGAGATAGAGGTTTCTCTGCCCTTAACTCACTTAGATAGGGTCTTGCACATATCTTAACGAACTCATGTTTTACTAAGTATTGTTAGTTTATATCCAGAACCAATATTCATGTTCCAAGACTAACATAAACTTCATGAAGGCAATTATAATTGTCTATTGATATATCTATCCTTACTTCCCCATATATTGGCATAAGGAGTTAGTCACAATTAATGTTGCCCAAAATATTTTATTTTATTTTATTGTTAATCTAATATGGGTTAACATTAATTGTAATTTTGAGCTAAGATAATATAGTCAAATAAGAGATATAAGATGACCCTAAAGTTTAGTTTAATTAGTAGATTTATTATTCTAATTAATAAGAAGTGGGTTAAATTGTGTAGGCCTAATAGGCACATTGGGATTATTAGATGAAAACCTTAGGATGTATATTATAAAGTGAGTGCTACGGTCCCCTTTTTAATGATATAATTAATAAAGTTTTACTTTTACAATCTAAGAGACCTAGTTGTGAGATCAGGAGAGAAGAACTTAGTATATTTGATCATGTTTGATCATCTTTTTTCACTTAATATATTGACGGATTTCAAATTAGGTTCTATCTCACAATGTGTTTCAATAATATGGTGTTTTATAAATTTATATATGATCTTGGGAATGAAATAGTTTTATATTCCTAATTTTATCTTTCAATTACACACTCATTAGTATTCTAAAATTAATTTTTTGTAGTATGAGTATATGATTTAGTTTGGATGAGTTTCTACTTGCTAGAGAATCCATGATATGATTCTCATTTGATTCAATTTTAGATGATGAGTAAGAGTAGATGGGGGCCTATGAAATAGAATTATAGATTTGAACCAATTTATCTATGTATCCCTTTTTATGTAGTGTTGAACTCTTACATGGAAGGTATAGTAAAGTAATCTTTTTTTTTCTTCTACCAGATTGTAGGTAATAGCATAATCTATTTGTTGAAGTTTCACATCTACTTTAATTGTAAATCAAAATTCTATTCCTTATAATTTGACCGTTGAACAATTTGTGGCTACATAATTTGCATCAGTTTCTTTGCAAGGTAATGAACTCTAATTCCCTAATCACTTTTGATCATTTGTTCTAATTTTTTTTTCAATTTAGACAAAATAACAATAGTTATGTGTGCAAATAGGGAAAACATATTGTTCTCACACAATATGGATATTTTAGAAAAATGCTACTTGAGATGTAATTAGCAATTTAAACTTAGATCCTAAAGATTGTTGGAGTTTGTGTAAAATTTTCCCTCATCATATTTTTATGATTATGGTTTTATATTTTTTTTATTTCATTTATTAGTAGCATATATAATAAGAGATAAAAAAATAGTCGAGGAAATAGAGATGTGTATGGCAGTGTTCTTTTATTATAGTTCTCTTCACTGTTATTCTCATTTCTTATTTGGATTTGCACACGTACCAAATGGAAGGTTGATTTTTATTCATCTCATTTTCTCCCTTGATTTAGTTATATACTTGAAACATAAAATTTAGTTGTGGTGTTGTACAAACTACTTCAATAATGGGTAAAATGAGTTATTCATCTTTGAAGAAGTGAGAAAATATCACTTTGTCCATGTATAATAAGTTTTGTATTTATAATTGATGCATATGAGAAAACACTACTTAGAGGCAATTCATACCTATATTTAGAGGTGATTTAAATTGTATTTAGTATCCTTAGTTGTGGTTCCATTAATTGTCACAAAAATGGTTATCTCGTTGCACTTGGCAGTAGTTTAAAGTAACTGCTACAATGTCAACTTCAATAGACATTTAGCAACGATCAATTTCTTTGTCTTTTTTCTATAATTTTTTTTATAAAAACATAAAGGTGGTTTTGAATAGCATTCGCCTCTAAATTTTTTTTCAATTTGAATGCAGCATCAAACTACCTTTATATTTATTTTCAATTTTTTTAAAAAAATATTGAGATGGTTTGGAAACACTTCTAAATATTTATAATTTTTTTCAAACATCAAGACGATCTAAACCACCATTAAAATTTGCCCAAAGTTTTTTTCATTCTAAAAGTGTGACAATTCTAAATATTTTTCTTTTCTTTTTTTAAATTTTTTGTCATATTTTTATATATCAATTGACCTATATTTTTTCATGTAAATTAGCCATGATCAATGATATTGTTTGATTTATTGCTTTCTCTTAAAGTTCTTTTTGTTTCCATGGGTGAATTTTGATATTTAGGATATTATGGGGTAATTTGAGCATTATCCTATAAAAAGCATAAAAGATTAACACATCATCCAATGGATTTACATTTTGAATTAAATTATACAAAATTTAAATTTAATTATGTAGAATTTGAATCAAAATAAGTGAAATCAATTTGGTTTACAAGAGTACTTTCATGTGTAAAAGTGAAAAGAGTATTCTTAAAAACATTAACATTGTGATTTTCAACTAGAGAACAACAAAATATTTTATAGAAGATTCAAATTTTATATAAGAAACCCCAATACATACACACACATAATCTTTAATAAGCAATGCATCAATAACTAGAAGCATTGACCAGTTGCATTCCTTTCTCACAAACAATGATTTGACATAAGAAGCCTTGTATTTAAGAGATTAGAAAAAGGTAGTACAAGGCAAATTTATGCACTAATAAGATACCGATGCAAGTAAATGACAATATCCCCAAATGAGTGGTCAGACTATCAAAAGGATCTTTCCATACTTATGAGCTTCATCTAGACTAAATCTAACATTTTTTAATATAACTTATGACATATTAATTTTATGAAAAGTTAGGCCTAAATTCATTTCTTAATAAAGTTGAATTTTTTTCTTATAAACAGTAGACTGAGAATTTTTTTAATACAAGCCTTCACACTTCTTTGTTTGTTTTTTTTTTTCAAATTGATTAAGTTCCTCTTACATGGCTTTGACTCAACCTTTATCTTTAAAAATATATTGTATATTCTTTAGTTCTATTTGTGAAAATAAGGTCAAGTTAGTTTTATTTTTGAAAGAGGATTTAGTTCTCATACTTTGAGATAGATCTCTAATGATAAAGTCATATGGATAGCTCAGATGATGTCTTCATTTCCTATGTAAATTTCCACTTTCTTGTTGAAGAACTTCATTATTTTCTTGTTTTTTTATTGGAAGGAGTTTCTTCTTGTTCAAAAAAATCTCAAAAGAGTTACCATCTTGCTTCTTTAGAGTTTGAGCATCGAATTAAGTTTTCTCACTTAGTTGAGCTTGTTCTTTTAGATCCTACTTCTTTTGGGATTATTTCTTCATTGGTTCTATTTGTGAAAGTAAGGTCAAGTTAGTTTTATTTTTGAAAGAGGTTCTAGTTCTCATACCTTGAGATGGATCTTTAATGATAAAGTCATGTGGATAGCTTAGATGATGTCTCCATTCCCTAAGTAGATTTCCACTTTCTTGTTAAAGAACTTCATTATTTTCTTGTTTTTTGATTGGAAGGAGTTTCTTATTCTTCATTAATCTCAAAAGAGTAACCATCTTGCTTCTTTAGAGTATAAGCATTAGGTTGAGTTTTCTCGTTTGGTTGCGCTTGTTCTTTCATATCCTACTCCTTTTGGGATTATTTCTTCATCTCTATCTTGTTTCTTTCTTAAAGATGATTAATTAGATTCATCAAATATGTATAGACTTTTCAATTAGAAGGGTTCTTTTGTTGTACACTCTATAAGTTTTATTTGTGGTAGAGTATCTAACAAAAACTTCTTCATTACTTTTTGAATCAAATTTTGAAAGATTTTCTTTTCCATGATTTAAACCAAAGTATTTACATCTGAATGCATGGAAGTAACCAATGCTAGATTTTCTTCCCATCTAAAGTTCACATGATGTCTTTATTAAGATTGGTCTTATGAAACATCTATTTGAAATAGAACAAAAAGTATTAATAGCTTTGGCCTAAAAATATTTTAGTAAATTATTTTTTGCAAAGCATGGTTCTAGCCATATTTTGTGATGTCCTATTCTTTCCTTTTACAACCCCATTTTGTTGAGGAGTACTAGGACAAGAGAAGATATGACTAATACCATTATTTTCACAAAAATTCTCAAATTTGTGATTCTCAAATTCTCCATCATTATCACTTCTTATATTGGCTATGCAAACACCTTTTTCATTTTGAACTTTCTTGCAAAATTTTTCAAAGATTTCAAAAGTATCATCTTTATGAGTAAAGAAAAATGCCCATATAAATCTAGAGAAATCATTTACTATAACAAGACCATAACTTTTTCCTCTAAAGCTCAAGGTTTTTGTTGGACTAAATAAATCAATATGAATGTGTTCTAAAGGTCTAGATGTTGAAACCAATTTTATTGGCTGAAAAGATGATCTCACTTGTTTGCCTTGTTTACATGCATCACACATGTGAGATGCTTTTTGAAATTTATTTTTGGAAGACCTATAACAAGGTCCTTTTTGGATAGATTTGAAATAATATGCATGTTAACATGGCCAAGTCTTCTATGCCACAACCAACCTTCATTGTGTATGGATGCAAGACATTTGATTGAATTTGATGAAATCTTTTTCATGTATGAAACATACATATTGTCAACTCTTTTTCCAATAAGTCAAATTTCATTGTCTTATTTGTTTTGAACAATAAAATGAGATGATTTAAGAACAACTTTAATAGAGGTAGAGCCTATACCTATATTACCTATATCTGTGACCTTGCATCGAGTATTGTCGTTAAGGGTGACGTATCCTCTATTTATTGGCTTGAAAGAGGAAAATTTGTTTGGATATCTCATCACTTGTCTTGAACATCCACTATTTAGAAACCAATCACTACAAAAAATATTGGTGTTTGGAGGCAGTTAACTAACGGTAGTTTGCTTAACCGCCACTAAGTATATTGTTTATTTTAAAATATTGCAGTGGTTAACTGGTTAATCACCGCTAAATATAAAATTAATAGCAGTTTAATTAATCGTCACTAGTATAATCATTTTATTTTAAAATATTACAATGGTTATTAGTATAGCTATTGCTAAAACTACAAAAAAACTATTAAAATAGCAATGGTTTAAGTGATAACCGCCGCTATGCTAAAGTCCAAATTCACCAACTAAAAACCCTAGCTTTTGTGTATGGCAGCATCTTGGACTTTAATTTCTTGTCACCCCATTCTCTGTCTAAGATCAAGCTTTCCCTCATCAACCTTGAAGTCTTCTTGTTGAGAGGTATTTGTTACCTATTTCTAACCATTCTCTTCTATTACTTATCATTCTCCTGGGTTCTGAGTATTTTCTTGTGTTTTGTTTTAGGAAGAAAAGAAACCAAAGGAGGCAAAAAAGGAAAAGCCAAAGAAGAAAGAAGAGGTGGAAAAGCCTGCTGAGGAGAAAAAGGATGAGAAAAAATTGAAGGAATCCAAAGAGGAACCACCACCACCGTCACCAAAAATTGTGCTTAAAGTGTTCATGCATTGCGAAAGATGTGCCCGAAAAGTTCGTTGCTCTCTTAAAGGATTCAAAGGTGAGTTGCAGTTATTTGTTTAATTGCCTAGATATTTGCAAACTTCATTTTATCTTGTTGCATTGATTCAAGGATATATCTCAATATGCATGTGTTGGATTTTGAGTCCAGGGGTTGAAGAAGTACTGATTGCAAAACTTCAAAAGTGGTTGTTAAGGGAGAAAAAAATGGATCCATTAAAAGTTTTGGATACAGTTCAGAGGAAGAGCCATAAACAGGTTCAGCTTATTTCTCCAATCCCAAAACTGTCAGTGCTGGAGGAAAAGAGAAAACTCAAAGAGGAAGAGAAGCCCAAGGCTAAGGAGAAAACACTAGAGGTTTTTTTTTTTAATCCAACTTGACCTTGCTTACTTTTATCAATTGTGATTTATCAGTTGGGTATTTATTTCTGTGTTTTGAATTTGATGGTATTTGTTATCTTCTTATTGAGAGGAACAAAATTTGGATAACAAGACGAAAGGGTAGCACTAGGTATTATTAACTTGTAATGAGAACACAATTTCAAGTTGCTCTGTAATACAAATTGTCAAACTAGCTGAAGCAATGGTAACTAAGAAATATTGCTAACAACTTCAATATATTAAGTCCAAAGAAGCCTGATTTCATGAAAAATCTGGGTAGGAGTTGTAGTTGTAGTGAGAAAATAATTTCCTGTCTACTTATTAATTTCAAGATTGCCATTGTTGTTGTTATTATTATCTAGAAAAATTTGGGTAGGAGTTGCAATTGTAGCCATGAAATAGAAGAGAGGAAATGAGAAAGTTAAACATGAAAATTGTGAGGAGATGATATGTA
>JANHAO010007492.1:0-20100 GCA_026873985.1 Saraca asoca
GGTTTGCTTATCGATAATAATTAAGCTGTTGATAAATGCTGTCATTAATTAAGAGTGAATTAGAAGGACTGGTACTATGAATTATCAATGTTGCTGTATTTGATGTAAGGGCTTTATTATTATTATTATTATTTGGTAACGATGTAAGGGCATTTTGTCTCTGCTGTCTAGTGGATGACTATTATTATGCAAAAATACTTAAGAAGTAATATGTCCAAAGTGGCATCTTCATTAATGCCTTTATTATGTGTCACCATTCTAACCAGATTATAATAAAGTTTTTACCAACATTGATGTGAGAAATATAGCAGTATTTATGTCCAGTACTTCGAATTTTGACTCTTTTTTTCAATTTGCTATGAGGTAAATCACTGCAAAATCTAAGGGCTTGTTTGAAATACTATTTTTTTTTGGAAAACAATTTTTTTATTTTTTTTCTACAAAAACAAAAAAACTTGTTTGTTACATTATTTTTATAAATTATTTTCAAAAAACTGTTTTGTAAAAGTGTAATTCAAAAAACAATTTTTGGAAAACACCGTTAAGTTGTGTTCTTGTTTTTGTGCAAAACAGTTTTCTGAAAACTGTATAAGATACGGAGAATGGGCGTTTTCATGATGGCAAACCTATAAATATGAGTGGTTCTCTCCTAATGAAGAGAACAAACCCTACCCTGCAGCAGCGATCCATTCCCTCACTACTTCGCAGTCAGAAATGCCCACGGCGCTGTAATTGATCTCTTCACTATTTTTTCATGAATTCAGACTGGAAATTTAGGGCATTTTTCAGAGAGAAGAAGAACAAGTAATCGAGGAAAACAGTTAGAAATTTCTTCGGGTCTTCCTTGGTTTTTGACGCAGGCTGGTTTGAAGTTTTCGCAGGTATTTCTAACTCGTACCTGCTGTAAGTTTGATTCATTCTTTGTGTCTATCTTTGTCCAAATTTTGATTGTATGTCTTTCTTCTGTTATGTGATGTTGTTTTTATGTATGAATACTGTCTGTTTTCTGGTTGTGATTTGATATAAAAAAAAAGTTTGTGATTTCTGTTGCTTGAAGATGTCTGGAGGAGAAGAATTTCTTGGTTGGCTTTGACATAGTAAAGAGGGTGCTTTGTTTTTAAAAGCTGATTTAAATGACTAAGCAGCTGGGGAAAGCCCTGCATAGATTTACAGCGCCTTTTAGTTTGACATATCAAATAAGGATATTTTCAAATGACTACTGTGTGTTTGCTGGACACATATCCAACATGATGTCCGTAGAATACTCCTGAATATGCTTCTATATCCCTTGGTTATTTTTTTTTCTTCAATTTTTTGACATTATAAACTATTAACTATGCTTGTCTTCCCTAATTTCTTAATCAAAATAATTCATAACATAGAAGAGAAACTTAATTAAAATTTCTATTATTAAAATTTCTCCATTATAATGTCTTAAGATTAAGTTAGATCATGACCTGTATCTGTAAGGCAAGCTGAGCAGGATTTATACCAGAAAATTCAGAAAAAAAAAAAAAAGAACCCAACAGAAGCTGGAAAGTAAAAGAAAGATAAGAAAGAGGGTTTGGATGGAGGCATGTTTTTATTGCTTTTTAATATATGTACTTTTTTTGTGCACATGGCTTGCAATGGAGGGAGGCTTTTAAAAAGCTTTGCTTGTTGCTTGGGCTATGCGTATACCTTTCTGGTTATTGCTTCATATTTCCTTGGGACCTTTCTTTTTCTAAAATCGCTTTAGTGTAATGCCTGCAGCTTTGGGGACAAGGTAGGAAGGAAGCCATTAGTTTTTGCCCATGATTCTTCAGTGTCACTCTCAAAATTATGGTCTGAAATTGTAGTCTCCATTCACAACATTAAAATTGTATCAATTTTAGTAATACTTATTTTAAAAATTTTACACTATATTAACTATATTTATTTACATTTTTGGTAATTTTGTTTTTTAAAATATAATTATAATCGTAATTTAAAATTATGATTGAAATATTTTAATGTATTTGTAAGTATCTATTTAGGATGTACTCAAATAATTGCAAAGGTAAAGTACGAAAAAGGGCAACAAGTAAAGTTGCTTATTTCATTTGCCTTTTTGCAATAAGGAAGTGGAAAGAAAGTTCGCAAATAAACCAATTGGTAATGTCATGTGAGAATTTTGAATAGCATACGAAAATATTTTCAGCAGAAGAAATATGCACAAAGGTATCGTTATATACCATTTCATCTCACAAAAGTCATTATCCTATTACACACTCACCACAATTTCTTACTTTTTCATGGCACCCATAATTCACTAACGGAGCAATAGCTTTAAATCTCTAAGCCTTTTCCCTCTTTTCACATCAATTTTTTCCTTATTTGCCTCCATTTGCATCTGCATTTCTGTTGATTCTGAGAAAAGCGGTTTTCACATTGGGAAATATTAGGAATACAGGAAATTTGCGGCAATGTTATTCCTTTTATATTGTGGATCTACAAAGAGGGATTGAGAGGCTTTGAACTAATGTACTTAACTTTTGTTTTGTTGTTTCCTTTTTATGGTTGCTATTGGAGGATTTCTTTTATAGATGACAAGTCATAACATTCAACATGATGATGGGATGTGGGGCTATAATATTGAAAAGCTCTTTATAGAGATTTTAGTGGATGAAGTTAACAAGGGAAATTAGAAAAATGAAATATTTGCTTCTAAGATATGGAAAAGTATATTGAATGAAGTTAATCAAAAAGGTGGACGAAGTTTTTACTTAAAACAAGTGAAGCAAAACTGTAATAGGCTAAGGACGAAGCATCGTGTGTTCTCTGAACTATTCCAACAAACAGGCTTTGGGTGGAATGCTGAAACCAATACAGTTGTGAGCTGTAGGATGGGTCCCTTCTGTCGGTAGTGGACTTGTATCCGTAAACATCTTCCACTTAGTGTGGTCTTACCATGTGGGGTGTTTGTCATCCCGAGCTAAGGTTCCTTGCTTGGGGTCGCTATGGGAGGTCGCTGTAGTGAGCTTAATGTTGCTAAAGCGAGGTAGCGAGCTCGAGCAGAACGATTGACTGCTTGACAAGCTGGTCTTGTGATCACCTCACTGTATCGCTGTCTGGTAGCGAGCGAGGTAAAGTTTGCTAGGTGCCTTTGGCGAGCTAGACGATCTGGCCTCTGGCGAGTTTAGATCTATCACATTCTTTTGAGGCCATTTTCCGCCTATAACACCTTTATTCTCCACATGAACGACCCACTCAATCCAAGAGTAGATCCCTTTTTAATGGAAGGTGAAGGTGCTATAGGAGAGTCCTGGGGCTCTAAAACATGGAAGAGAAAGGGGTGAGTTTCATAGAAATTCAATAAGTAAATAATCCCATAAAAACAATATATATGTATATATATAATAGAAATAAAAGATAATTTGATATGCAGTTAACCATACACTCAATTGGAATGCAAGAAAAATTCCTAATGGTAATCACAATAGCATAATTATCTGAGACAAATCCGAATGTCGAATATTTATATATTCGAAAGTCCACCCTTATTCCTCCCCCAAACCAAACTACATGTCGAATATTTATATATTCGATAGCCTATCCTTATTCCTCCCCCAGACCAAAACGCATGCTGAATATTTATATATTTGACAGCCCACCCTTATTTCTCCTCACAATCACCATCTACTTACCAAGGGATTTTTTAATGGATTCAGGACCTCAATTTATTTGCCATTTGCAATAATAATATGTTGAAAACAAATAAAGCATAATTTCATCATGTCAAATAAATTTTCTATGTATATATATGTACACAACATACCATAAAATTTTCAAGGAAAACTAACTTCCAAATTAAATCATTCAGTAAACCAAAATATTCAACAAAAACTAAAATATTCCATACGAAAAAATTATTTTGAAAATGGGATTTATTAAGTAGGGAGGATTATCCACTCACCTTAAAAAATCCTTAGAAAACTAGGTCAACTTACTTGAAGAATTGAATCACTCAACTTGGGTGTTCAGCTGAAGCTCAAAAATTAAATGTCAATATTCTCAATCCTTCGATAAGAACTCTACTGAAGCAAGACAATGCAAAACAACAAGAGAGTTCCAAATTTCTTCCAATTAGAACAGTAAGGGTTTCAAGGGAAATTTCTTGTAACCTAGCTATAGATTTGCTATAGAATAAATCTTTTGCTCTAAGATTACTCATCACCCTTCAAAGTGCAGGTGGGGAGTTCAGCTGGAGCTAGATCACCGCCTGTGAGCCTATGGCGGTTACTGGCCGAACCAGCTAAAAAAAGAAGAAGAAAGCTATTGTGAGTTGGATATTAACGCATCGAAGGAGGAGGAGGTTGACGGAGGGACACTGGAGCTCGAAGGACGATGACAGCAAGCTAGATTGCAGCGGGTCATCAGCAAAGCAAAGGAAGAAAACGTAGAGGGCATTCAAGTGAGAGAGGGAGCTACTGCAAGCTGGGCCGAAGAGATGGGATGTCGGAGAAGACACCGGACGTCCTAACTTGTTGGAGCTCGCTGGAGATGGTGGCAAAAGGAAGGATGATGATCGGTGGCACTGGGCGAGAAGGAGTCCGCCTGGGAGAAGCTTTGTGATAGGTGTGGATGCCAGGAAAAATCTCAGCTAAGAAATTTATACATAAGGCTGAATGGGAAAAATTACAATTTGATCCCAAAACTTTCCACCGACTTCAAATAGGCCTTCCTAAAACTAAGAAATTACATTATGGCCCTAATAAAATTGAAGACTTTTCATTTCGGTCTCTCAGTAACATTTTTTTTAGGTATTACATGGTTGCTGACCTTTGACCAGTGATTTGAGTTTGCATTTGATGGCCTAATGCCTCGCTTCAATGACCTCAATTCTAGTTAAGCCGGACTTGTTCATTGATTTTTTACTAGTCCATTTGCATGGTTCCAAAAATACTCATAACAACATGTATAAATTATTGCATGATATGCCCACTAATGTTTGTTTGAGTACTTAATATGATTCGTTGAATTAATAATTATATTCTAATCTCTGGTATTGGGCGAGGATTAGGATTACGATCAGCATCATGCGTAATGTGATAGTAAATTATAAGAAATTATATATGATTATTGTTATAAATAATTATGTAATTATAATTTAAGATATAAGAATTTATAATTAAAATATTGAGATGAATTAGGAGGTTAAATTTGATTATTATAATTGTTTAATTACATTAAAATTCAAAGATTTATTATCTATGATTCATTTGATATATCGTATAAAAGAGATATGATAATGTAAATAAATATTATTATGTTTTAACATATGATTGAACCTATGACAAAATAGTATACCATTCATTCATTTTATACGGGTAATACATGATAAATTAATCCACTCCTTTTGGATCTGTTATACCAAGATGTGATTAAAATAAAATTTATCATTTTCACTTTACCTTTAAATTAGGTTATGTCACTTAATTTCCTATAACTATAATATCAATTTTGTGAATTGAAGTATACCTCCATCATAGCTCATCTAAGTATCTTAGTTAATTGCTTTTTTGGTAGACCTAATCAAATAAACTACTACTGGTTAGATTTCTTATCCTCCTTTGACCTTATTTTTTTATTTTTCCTATGGTTTCATTGTATTGTAACTGATTGAATAGGAAAATATTAGAAAAATATAATTAAATCATTGATTTAATTTATTATTTGATAATTCCATTGAGAAATGTTGAAGAATTTATAATTGACAAATAATACAAAATAATTATTTTATAAATTGTTTATAAAAAATAAAAATAATTTTATCCATATAAAATTTTTATTATTATCATGTTATATACATGTCTAATAACAAATATATAATAGTATAAGTTAATACTATCAAACTATTTATACTATTACATATCAAACACTCAATAGTATTATATTTTATCCTTTTACTATCTTATCTTATATTATCATATTTGTTTATTATATCTTCTAGTTTAAAATCATGTCCTTCAAATATATTTTTAGTGGTTTAAATATAGGTCACTAATCTTTATATTATCATATCTGCTTATTATATCTTATATTTTAAAATCATGTCCTCCAAATACATTTTTAGTGATTTAGATTTGCCTATAAAAGCTCACTAACCTTTCTTAAGGTGACACTCCTAATTTGATTACTGATACCTTTGATTGATTATTAATATTTAAAATTTAAATTTGTTATTATTTATAATTTTTCTCTTGATGTGCTTTGGTCCCACACCACAAAGAGTTCAGTGCACGGCAGGCGTAACTACTAAAGTATGTTAAGATCAGAGCGTTTTTTGATATTAATATACTTTAATAACTAAATTTATTATTATTTAGATTTTTAGTCGCAGGAAGGAGTGGCACTTGACAGAAATAAGGGCTAGCCACGGGCCCTCCCTCGTTCGCAAATGACCTCACAATTTGGTTCCCTGCTAGATACGGTTGTTAGATCTGAAACTTGATGGATCAAACACCTTTTGCTAAATGAGGCTTTGGGTCATTACTATTTATTAGAAGTGTCATCCTAAGAATTATATATTTAGTTTAGAGGCACATAATTTTGCTTTGCTTTTGCTTTTTTGACTAATTAGCTTGTAACAACTTTTTTTTTTTTTTTGGACTTGTCAACATCAATAATACTCAGAGATGGACAAATTTCTAGGAATTATTAGACTAAAAATTTTTAAGAGGAGTTTTGAATTATTTTGATATGATTTAACATAAATATTATAATCTTAATAATTTAAGATGATCAGAGAGAAGATATCTTTTAAAAGAATAGCGCTACATATAAACGCTATAGTATGTAAACGACGTTCATTTATAAGCAGGGGATCTATGTATAAGGTTGTGGGGTAATTGATATATATATATATATATATATATATATGCCGTACTGTAAAATGTATTTTTTGTCATCATTAAAAATTTAAATTTAGACTTGCCCTGACCATAATTATTTTTACTTAAACTTTGATTTTTTTAATAAAAAATCATCTAAAGTGAAAAAAAAACAATATTTTTATCAATTTTTTAATTTAATTTATTTGTTTATACTCTTCCACACATAAAAAATAAGTGTATTTAAACAGACACACTTAAAAATATATGATCATTAAGTAAAAATTTACTAATCTATAATGTTGTGTGTGTTTGTACTAAGTGACTTGTCACTCTGATTATCACAAACAAAAATTATTACTAAGACTTAAAATATATAAAACCCAATATCCTTTATTATAATTTTGAAATTAATATTTTTGAATAATTAAAATATATTATTAGAATCATAAAAAAAAAATCAATCCAAATGCATGATCTTTAATGAAAATATTATTTTACTTAAAAAATTAAATAAACTTAAAATAATAAAAATTATATATTTAATTTATTTAAGTTTATAGTCTGTCCCACCATTTTAAATTTTTGAATCCATGCACCCATGCTAGATAAACTTGAGTCCATATGTAAAATCTTATACTTATGTGTAAGAATCATGCCATATTGTTGTATATGCACACAATTTGATTGTTATTTTTTTATTTATTTGAGAAAAAGAAAAGTGATACACCAATGTCCAACTTTGTTTGTTGTTTCTTGGTTGGACTTGTTAACAACCACATAAAAATGGACAAAACAACAGGAAACCCTAAAATACAAATCTTTAGGTACTTCTAAGATGATTTAATTTAGGTTGATTTAACATTAATTATAATTTATAACCAGAAGGATGACTATAGAAAGCTTTTATCCCAAATTAAATCAATAAAAAAAAATCATTCAATACAATTTTATGTAGTTTTGTTAATTTAATTTAGGATGACTATAATTTGTAATTTGTTATGAGCATTTTTCGGATCACCTGAAATAGTTTGGCCAGGGCCCAATAAGAAGCAAGGCCCAGTTGAAAAGGAGACTCAGATTATTTGACAATTGATGTTGCTCAGCGGAATGCCAGCTCGCTACTCATGGACTAAGGACACAAGAAGGGGTCAACACGGAAGCCCAGCTCACTGAGGAATGCACTAGCTCACTGAGCAGGATGCAACACCCAGGCCATCCTTCAACAGACTTATCCTAGGTGGGCTCAGTAGCGAAACCAATCCATGATGAGCAGGTTATCCAATGCAGACTTAGGTCACTACGATAGCGAGCTGAGCACCAGTACGGAAGTCTAGTCATTAGTTGAGGGCACATCTTCTTAACTGACAGGTCAGCCTCCAAAATCGACACATCAGCCCCAATAGTTTGATAATAATTTATCCATCATTTATTATCAGATGCCAAGCATTTATTGCTCGATGCGGCGAAAATAATCATTTTGTTACCTGTTAAATTACATTTGTAACCCTCCCCTCTTCTATAAATAAGGGAGGAGACCACTGTAAAATATATAGTGAAAAACTGCATGCGGACACTCTGCTGGAATTGTAACTCAACATTATATCTCCATTGAACCAAATGAAAAACCTCTATAAAAGAGTTAATACAACTCACTGTGGACGTGGGGCTGATAGGCTTTAGTTAAACCGCGATAAAAGCTTCTGGTGTTTGTTTTTCTTCCTTTTTCTCTTTTATTTCTTCTCCATTGACTCATTTCTTCAACTTGTTGTTTGGGGTAACAATGAACTCACACTCGTTGATGAGATTTTACCTTCAATATTTACCACTAGAAGGAGGTCCCCACTACATTTTCTTCATTCTTGACAAACTATTTCATCTGCAATGGCAAGAAGGAAAACTACCAGAAGCACAGGAGTATTTGCTGGCTAGCTTGAAGGCTAGACACAGCCTCAACGGGACTTTACTGTCCCCACATTAGGTGCAGTAGCGAGCATGGTACCTCTCACTCGGTACCAACCTACAACTCTTGAAGTTAACGGAGCCCAAACTTAGTACTAGCACCAAGAAGCTCTTGAAAACATAGTGAGGGAACTGGTAGAGATGGTTAGAGCTTTGGCCTAGGAACAAACCCAAGGCACATAGAGATAAGTGGAGCCGCACCGGAAGGAGGACCCCATCAAGCAAGGCCTGAACATAAAGAACCCGTTAGAGGTGAATGCCAATGTATCAATTCAATTCATTCATCAAATTCGTGGTTAAGGTCAGAAGTCTACAAGGTTCACAAGGATGGAAAAGATGATCAACAACATGAGAGCTTGGGATGAGAAGAAAGCTCCAGTGAGATGGACCATGAGCATAGGTCAGACCGTCACTACATGGTCATGAGCATAGCCAAAGACACAGGACCTTAGACTACCATTCTCGTGGTCAGTGAGATGAAAGGAGCCAGTTGATCATTAGTCACTGGTTGGAAGCTCAGGACCCTATCATTGAGGAGCTGCTCTAGAGGGTGAAGCAACTAGAAAAAAGACCTGCGGCCTACAGCAGCCAAGACCCTTATGAGGAAAGGATGCTGTTCATTAAGGAGATCGAAATAGAACCCCCTCCTTATAGGTTCAAGGTCACCAATATCCCACTGTATAATGGGGACAGTGATCCGTATAGCCATTTGGATGCATTCAATGTCCAGATGGATCTTTAGACCTCCAGCTCATTGGTGAAGTGCCGAGTCTTTCCTGCTACCCTTGGGGAGATACCATGCACCTGGCTCAGGAGTCTCCCAGCTCACAGCATTCAAAGCTGGGAGGAGTGTCAAGCAAGATTCCTTAACTAGTATAGGGCGCTAAAGAGGCAACTCACCCTATCTTGCCATTTAGCGATAGTCTTCAGCGGAAGGATGAATCACTCAAGGACTATATCACCCAATTCCGATGTAAGGTCCGCCACGTGGAAAACCTATTAGATGAGAGTGTCCTCACAATTATCTCAATGGGACTCTGTAAGGATGGGAAACTGTATGAGCATATATACAAGTCCCCGGTGCAGAATTTGGGTGAATTCTATGAATGCACCGCCAAAGAAATTCGATAGGAAGAAACCTTTAGCCCAAAGAAGCCTAACGAAAACGAGAGGCGAGTGGCTCCAACTAGGGTAAAAAGAGAGCTAGTAGCAAGAGAAGCAGGGAAAGCTAGAAAGACTCTAGAGGTCAGGCCGTGAAAAAGGCTAGAAATGGTTTGCCACCACATCAAGGTCGCTATGATAGTTATATTGTCTTGTTAAATACCCTGGACAAAATCTTCACAACTGAAAGGGATAATGTGGACTTCGGGAGACCCATACCTATAAAAGTTCCCATCAAATAGAGGGACCAAAGCAAATTTTGTGCCTATCATAATGAGGTCAGGCATAACACCTCAAACTGTTGGGCACTGAAAGACGTAATCAAGGGCCTTATTAAAAGAGGACGCTTGAGGGATTATGTGGTGAGACCCTCGGGACAATGACCCCTACGTCCCCAATAGCTAGGGCAGCGTCAGTAATAGCAGATCCCTGAACATGAGGAAATGCCTTCAGTAAGGACCATTTTCACTATCCATGGTAGGCTTCACATTGCTAGCACCTCGAATAGGTAGCATGACCGCTATGTGCGGGCAGCAGATCGTGTCCTACTTACAAGTCATATGGAAAGCAAGAGACTCGCTAAGAAAGCTAGAGTAACCTCAGAAAGTATCACGTTCATAGAAGAAGATGCATGAGGAATCCAGATCCCTCACAATGATGCAATTGTCATCCGTGCCAAGATTGGCAACACTAATGTGAGGAGAATAATGGTTGATACTGGCAGCTCTGTCAACGTGATGTACAAAGGATGCTTTGACTAGTTAGGCATGAGTACGAGCCAGTTTAACCCTTCTCCTGAACCTTTTTATGGCTTCACGGGGACAGAATAGTACCAGTAGGTTAGATCAGATTACTGCTCACCTTAGGAGATCTGGACCGCCAAGCGACTGTTATGGCAGATTTTCTGATTATAGATTGCCTCTCAGCCTATAATGTGGTGCTAGGCTGACCCACTATGAATGACCTGGACGTAATAGCATCTACTAGGATGCTTGCTATCAAATTCCTAACCCCAAACAGAGTTGAATACGTGCGGGGAGAGCAGCAAACTACTCGGCACTACTACAAAGAGGCAATTAAGCTTGGAACACAGGCAAAGAAGGTACACGTGGTACTTGGGGGAGAGGCTCGAGCCATGAGCACCTGGGGGGTTAGCTACGACCTCGACCCTCGTGAGGTAGACGTCAAACAAACTATTAGACTTGTTGAAGAGCTCGAGGAAGTGAAGGTCAATGAAGTGGATAAAGAGAGATACTTTAAGTTAGGATAGAGTTTGCTACTTGACACAAAAGCATAGTTAGCTAAATTTCTCAAGGCCAATCTAGATGTCTTTGCTTGGAACCATAAAGATATGGTAGGCATTGACCCCAGGGTTATGTCACACAGACTCAACATCGACCCTTGGTAGAAGCCAGTCTACTAGAAGAGAAGGCTAATAACTGCTGAGCGTTACGCCACATTGAAAGAAGAGGTGGACAAGCTATTAGCAGACAAGTTTATTCGACAAGCCCATTATCCCACTTGGGTCACTAACCTCGTTCTCATGAAAAAGAAAAATAGGAAATGGAGGACGTGTATAGACTTCACTGATCTAAACAAAGCCTACCCAAAAGACAGCTTCCCTTTACTGAGGATCGACCAACTGGTAGATGCGACAGTAGGACATGAACTCCTTAGTTTCATGGATGCCTACTCGAGATATAACCAGGTCCTGGTGGCCACACCAGATGAAAAACACACCTTATTTATCACCAATCGTGGGTTATATTGCTGCAAGGTAATGCCTTTTGGGCTAAAAAATGTGGAAGTGACTTACCAGTGATTGGTAAACATGATGCTTAGAGACCAAATTGGCAAAACAATGGAGGTGTATGTAAACGACATGTTGGTAAAGTCCAAACAGCTAGCCAACCATGTTCACGATCTGGATGAAATGTTCTAGATTCTGAGGATGTATCAATTGAAGTTGAAGCTGCTCAAGTACGCATTTGGAGTCGCCTCAGGAAAGTTCCTCAGTTTCATAGTGAACAGTAGGGGGATCGAGGCAAATCCAGAAAAGATTAAAGCTCTCCTCGACATGCGATCCTCCGCTGGGGCTAAAGATGTGCAAAGCTTAAACGGCCAAGTTATTGTGCTTCACAGATTTATCTCGAAGGCAGTAGATAAGTGCATCCCCTTCTTCGATATCTTGAAGAAGGCAAAGAAGTTTGAATGGACACAAGAATGCGAAGTTGCCTTCCAAAAGCTCAAGCCATATCTTGGATGAGCTCCACTCTTATCCAAACCAAAAGAGGGAGCAAAGCTGATCTTATACTTAGGCGTGTCCCAACATGCCCTCAGCGCAGCCTTAATGCTAGAAGAGAGAGGAGCTTAGCTCCCTATTTACTATGTGAGCAAGTGATTGCTGGACACCGAGACAAGGTACTCGTCGATGGAGAAACTCGCCTACTGCTTGGCCATCGCGTAGAGGAAGCTGCGACCTTACTTTTAAGTCTACAGCATAAAGGTTCTCACCTAGTTTCTGCTTAGACAAGTCTTACAAAAAATAGATGCTTCAGGTCAATTACTCAAATGGGGGATCAAGCTTACCTAGTTTGACAATGAGTATAAGCCCAGACAGGTGGTCAAGGGGTAGGCTCTAGCCAACTTTATTGTGGAGTTCACGAGGCCCATGCAAGAAGATGCAAAAACTTCAGAAATCCTATAGTGGGAACTATACATGGATGGGTCGTCAAGTAATTAAAGGGCCAAAGCAAGGGCGCTCCTCATTAGCCCAGAGGGACATAAAATCCTCTGCATTTTAAAGTTTGATTTCCAAGCTACCAACAACGAGGCCGAGTATGAACCACTGCTGGCCAGGCGGCAGCTAGCCAAGGAGGTACGAGCTGAAAGACTAAGGATTTTCAATAACTCACAGCTTGTAGTCTACCACTTGAGGGGTGAATATCAAATCCATGGGTCAAGGATGACCAAATATCTCCAAAAGGTCCAAGAGTCATTAAATTCTTTCTAGCAATATAATGTTAACTAGGTACCACGAGCTCAGAATATGCATGCTGATGCCTTAGCTCACCTGGCCACAACAAAAGATGTTGACTTCTTGGGAGCGCTCCCAGTTGAAACCCTTTCATCCCTGAGCATTGAGTAAAATGATGTTGTAATGACAATTGCCAAGGCACTAGGATCCCGGATGAACCTAATCCTAGATTATTTACAAGATGACAAGCTTCTGGAGGATAAGCTCAAGGCGTGATGACTATGAGCTCAAGTAGCTAGGTACTGCATCTACGATGACATGTTGTACAAAAGAGGGTTCTCGACCCCACTTTTGAGATGCACCGACGACAGTGATTGCGATACCATCCTGGAGGAAATCAACATGGGACATTATGGAAACTACACTGGGGGGCTATCTCTAGCTCAAAAAGCTCTTCGGCAGGGGTTCTATTGGCCCACAGTGAAGCAAGATGCTATCGACCTCATCAAGAGATGTTATAAATGCCAAAGGTTTGCAAAGGTCCTGCAAGCTTCACCAGCCTACCTATGATAAATGGTTAGTCCATGGCCCTTTGTGATCTGGGGCATGGACCTAATTGGAACTCTACCTATAGCTTGTGGCAATTACAAGCATGCAATAGTGGCTGTGGATTACTTCACCAAGTGGGCAGAGGCAAAAGAGCTCATTGAGATCTCTTCTACGAAGATCGAAAGATTCATGTGGAACAACATTATTTATAGATTTGGAGTCCCTCAACAAATCATGACTAATAATGGGACCTAATTTAGTAGCAAGTAGTTTATCTAGTTCTGCAACGACTTAAAGATCACGAAAAGCTTCTCAGTTGTGGATCATCTGTAGGCTAATGGGCAAGTCAAAGTCGTTAATAAGATTATCAAGCGAATCTTGAAGGCCAAGCTGGAGGCCAAAAAGGGGGTGTGGGTGGATGAACTACCAAATGTATTGTGGGCTTATAGAACCACAGTGTGCAATGCCATAGGAGAAACCCCCTTTTTGATGGTATATAGGTGTAAAGCAATGATTCCCGCAGGACTTTAAGTAGTATCTCAACAAAGAGCCACTTTTAATCCAGAAGATAATGATCAACTACTTGCCATGAATCTGGATCTTGCAGAAAAAATGAGGGAGAAAGCTTGACTCCGAATCGTGACTTACCAACAGTGCATGGCAAGGTACTACAATCGAAGAGTATGAGCTTGAAGTTATAAGCTTGGTGATCTTGTTTTACGTCTCGTTCTCTTGGGAGTGTGTAAAGCTGGCGAAGGGACCTTGGGACTGAACTGGGAAGGCCCATACCTCATTAAAAGAGTTATCAGTGGTGGGGCTTATTATTTGGTAGATATGGAAGGGATAGAATTTCCCCAAGCTTGGAACGCTGAACATCTTCACCGATATTACCAATAAAGCCCCTATTGTTTATAAAAATTAGTAAGTGCAAGTATTCATGCAATTCTTTGAATTTTTATGTGTATAGAATAAAAGCTTCAATAAAGTTCTGCATAAGAAGTAATATATTATGTAAAAAAATTATTTGTTAAAGTGGTCTGTTAGACTTTTCATTTTTGCACTGAAATATATCATCTCGCTTACTCAAGTATAAAAACTGAAGAGAAACAAGTTCACTCAATCCTTAATAGGATAAGTTCATGTAGAGTTTAAGGGTTACATTTCAAAATTCAAAAAGGAAAATAAAATTACAGGGCTCCTAGCCTAAGGAGCATCAGAAGCTGGTCCCTCTTGAGGCTAGGGACCAAGGAGAGGAACATTGGGAATGTCCACCATGGGGGTACCAGTAGCTTTTGTGACTTGAGAATCGCCCTCTCTTTGAGCAGTGCCTTCAGCGAGAGAAGCTTCAATGCCAGAGCTCACCTCCTTCCTGGAAGAATTAGCCCAAGCAGCCCTCCTCTTATAGCATTCAATAGCCTCAATGGCTTGAGGACTGAAGAAGGAGAAATCCAACTCTGGGTGTTGCTTCCACAAAGTATAGAAGAAGGTAGCACAAGTCTTGGTTACCGCTTTCTTCACTAACGAAGTGGTCTCCACCTTGACCTTAGCAACCTCCTCTTTTGCTAGAGCAACCTCTTACTTAGTTGCCTCCAACTCTTTTTCAGCAACCTTAGCTCGCTACTCCGCCATTTTGGCCTGCTGCTCCACTAATCTAGCTCATTATTCTACAATCTCAACCAATTTCGTTACGTGCCTAGCTTGGTGAGTGAGCAATTCCAAGTCAATCTTTGCCTTGACCAGGTCATTGGCAATTAGGCCAAGATTCACTGCAACAACCTTGCGATCCACTTTGGCACTAGATAAGGTAGCTTCGGCATTCTTGACCTTCTCCTTCAAGTCCAGCACTTCGGTAGAAGCAGCGGCCAGCTTACTCTCGAGACCCTCATTCTCCTCATCTTAGCCTTAGAGTGCTTCATCTGTTTTCATCATCATCAACAAACCCTAAAAGACCAAAACCAAGTCAGATTATGGAATAAGCATAGAGAACTGAAGTGAAAAGACTTTACTTACCCACCAAGTTGTGACAGGTTATATAACCCACCAATCTTCCAAGGGTGAACTCCTCAGCCTCCAGCACTTGGATCCTGTCACGGGACCCAAAAGTCATGTTGATGATGTCGATAAGAGCCTTGATATGCTCCCTCATTTTGGAGATAGGCTTGTTAGGAAGTTTCAAAACCTTAGCTCGTGACGCAGCTCGCTTACAAGAAGCGACCTTCTTTTTCCCCTTCTCTACCCTTCATCTTTTGGTAGAGGGTTTAGGAGGGGGAACGACCTTAGCTACAGCTCATATCTCAGGCTAAAGGGTAGGAATAGGTTCTTGCAAAGGTGCTATTTTTGAAGCCAAAGGTTGGCCTTTAGTAGTGGGGGCTGTGACCACTTCGAGGTCTGAAGAGACTTCCTCATCATCAGAGGGTGGCTGCTTGAGGATGATCTCCAATACCCTATCGTAATATGCAAAATTGATTGGAGCAGTTGGGACTGCTGGACAGATACCTATCTCCTTGGTGACTTCGATCCTTTGGCTGGAGTGAGCTTGTGAAAGCAGATGAGGTCCTCGTCAAAATGAAATTCGTTCTCGAGATCGTTTGAAGCAGTGAATCGATCCAAAACCCCTAGCTCTTTAGCTTGCAGAGTTGGCTTCCTGCCAATCCTATCTGCAAAATAAAACAAGTTAGAATTAGTGGCAGATGAGAATAAATTATTAAGCTTGCGACTCTAAGCTCGCTTACTAAGAGTAACGACAAATTTGAAGTTTTTGAGATCATGCAAAGAGGGACATGAGATGTAAAACCAACGAGTCTTATAGTGTCCTACATTAGATTTCCCCTTGGCATCTCCTAGTGGCAAAATCTTCTTGTGTTCTGTCAGTCGAGCCACGAGGTAATAGAGCCCGTCCGATGTGCTCACGCATCTAAAGCTAAACAAGTACCGCAAAACCTCAAATGACGGCCAAGGAAGGCCATTGCCTAAATAGATCAGCATTAAAGAGATAAGTTATATGTAAGAGTTTAAGGTGAGTTGGGTTGGACTAAGTCTCACTTTATTCAGAAAATTGATAATTAAAAGGTGTATTGGAAACCTAAGCCCAGTAATGAGGTGCAGGAAACTAATAGTGATGAACCCTGTAGGTGGATAGGCTGCATAGTCATCCAGAGAGGGTGTCATGAGATTACATCCCCTGGGGATTTGATATGACCAGATAGTGACTTGAAGGTCACGATAATGAATTGATGAAACATGCTTGCTAAACACATGGTGATCTGAAGGTCATGGATCTGTAACAGCCTTGTGGCCCCTAGAAGGATTCGGGCAAGCGACAAAGTCCCTAACGACCTCCCCACTCCTCAAAATTGCTTCATGGCTATGCCACACTAGCCTAGCACCTTGGCTTGATGGGCCGAGTTCATCATCTCCAGTTTGGTGATGGCAACGCCTATGACCTGCGCCCATGTACAGAGGAAAAAAGAAAGATCGATTAGGTTGCTATGAGCAGACCTTATCAAAAAGCTGAGACTAACGACTTCCTATGCAAAAGGCCATGAACACCCCAAACCACTCACTCATAACTTAAACTCCGGCGAATAAAATTTCAAATAGTCGGATCATAGAATCCAAATGGTAAACACTAGACTCGAAACAATGATGGGAAAACCTAGAGTTTGCTAGTGGAACTAACAAAACAAACCAAACTAGACAAAAAAGAAATTTGCAAATCATCAATCTCATGTAGCACCCTCATTTCCCAAACGTTAGCAGACAAACATGCCTTACAAATTATAGAGCAAAGGAACCTAGAAAAGGCAAATTGAGGGAAAACTTACCGTAGCTAAGTGACCTGGGGTTAGTCCCATTTAGTGAGCTTGGATTCCTACTTCAAGGCATGCCTCATGTCTCGAGCTTGCAATTAGCGAGCTGGTGCCTTTTTTGTGTGACCTTAGTACTCTTTGAGTGATCTGGGCCTTTCTAGGACTGGACTCATCCTCCATTGGGCCCTTGCTAGCCCATTCAACCGAGATAAAAAATCTCCTATAGCATTAGCCCCTAACTCTTAGTTTGCTTTGTAAACTGGGAGTTGTAGTTCGTTAATTAAGGCCAGGGAGTGTGATGTTGTCATTCAAGTTTTCATTTTGTCTTTTTGTTTACACCTGTCATCATTATCTCATTTAATGTTCACATCTTCCTAAGACTGTCATTTCGGTGAGGGCTGAACCTGGGAATTTTCCTAGGCCATTGGATTTTAAGCAATCAATTAGCTTTCTAAATCGAATGGTAGGATGTTTGAGGCTATAAAAATGAAAACGAGATGTTCGTCCCTTCCATATTTCTAAAAAATTGACGTTTTGCCTTGCGATCCTTCAAACAACGGCTGTCAGTTCTAGTTCCTGCTTTATTGATCCTACTTTTACTGTAGTAGAAAATCGATCATTCTAACCAGTACTCATTTTGGAGTCTGATTCATCTCTTCATTACAGTAAGCTTTCTTTAAATTCTAGCTTATAAAGTTTGTTTATGAGCGTCTGGTGTAGTGTTGTCCAGTCCAATGATAGTTGCTTATTTGCTTCCAGACATTTTGTTTGTTGATTTGTAGTATGTTAGATTCATTAGGTTTCATCTTCTACTTCTTTAGAGACTCAGTAGTCTAGTGGGCTTTTATTAGCTGAACCCTTCTAGGTTTTGGATGATTTAAGTGTCTGTTTTGGTGGTTCATGGTGCATGTGATTTACTGCATAGGAAGACTTTAGTTTGAGTAGTTGCCTCGAAAAGGGTTTACCTTTGGAGGCTTGACCATTACCCTTTTTCCTCTTTATTTTGCATAGATGGTAGCTCATAAATGCCGGGGCCACCGAATAGGAAGTGACGACAAGCCTGAATCTTCAGCCGTAATGAAGAGTCAATGCATGCTTTAGTTGAAGTGGTCCCTAGGGACAGTGAAGTCACTGAATGACCTATCTCCCGACTTGACACTGGTGAGAGGAAACAGATCATTGAGAGCTCTTCGGATCATTTGGTTTTCAAGCATCATCCTTCGACCATCGAGCTATGCGAGCTCATAGGTATAGTAGAAAGCTATCGCATACCCAAGGGTTGCTACCTCATGGCACCTTCTCCTGATGATTATGTGGCTTATCCACCTTGGGGTTTGTTATGACCAACCCTCATCACCTTGACACTGGGCTTAGATTCTCCATTCACCCATTCATCATTAGCTTATTAAATAAATTGAAACTTCCCCCTCCTAGCTGACTCCAAACTCTTATACTTTGCTCACTTCTCTGGCATTTATGTACCTGAGAAGTAACCTTCCTCCACCATCCACGAAGGTTTTGTGCCACCTTTTTAGCATTAGGAGTACAAGTTCCCTGGATGTGATTTATTATCTTTTAGCTTAGAATTATGAGTTCAAGAGAATTTTGCCTCAAGGGGATGCTAAGGGAAAATCAAACGTCGAGCAATACAAAACTCACTGGTTCTACATTTCTTACTCATTCCTGCATCTTCTCTGCAATTTTGATTTTGTTCTAACACCTGGTAAGCGAGCTGCGATTATATGAGCTATTGTGCTTTGTTGTTATGTTTCTAACACTTCATTTTTGCAGTTGGAGTTAGCAAGATAAAGTCGATGCTAGAATCTAAGGAGGTTGAGGTGCTGCGCCAATTCACCACTTCCAGCGACCTGAAGAATGATTTCAAGTTCGACGATAACCTCCTTTGTGCTCGTGGGTTAGCTCCAGCATTGAGTGTTGAGCTTAGTAGGGAGATCGAAGCTCATTGGATAAAGGAAACTAGTCTAGCTTGCATTCAAGACTATGAGGAGATTGTGAAGTTGCTCCTTCAGAGTCCACCCTTTGACGATTTTGAAGAGTTCGAGGTCGTTGCAACCTTGCCAGGCTCCATTGTAACAACAGCTTCCACTAATCCAAATTAGTCTCTTCCTGAGGTGACCATGATGCCCCTTCCAAAGTCAATGTATACCTTTCATCTTGAAGTAGTTAAGGTGGTCGGGGTTGCAACCTCATCTAGCCCCCTACCAAAAAATGAAAGGTGACAAAGGGGAAGAAGATTGCGAGTGGTTTGAGGCGAGCGGCTCGCAAGAACACAGTCGGGGAGCATCAGTCGGGCCTTGGTCCCGGGACACAAGGGTATTTTGACTTCATTTAGGAGAATATGCTCGACATTCTGAGATCGCACACTACCCCCAGGCATTAGAGACAGAGATCTCGAGCAAAAGGTTGACGCGTTATGCCACACGTGAAGTTCTACTGGTAAGTTATGTATTTACCTCAAATCGTCTTTTGCTTTTTTGAAATATGACTTGATCTACTTGACCTTTTAGGGTTTGTTGGGAGTACTAAAAATGGGGGAGACACTCCAGGCCTCAGAAAAGAAGAATGCTAGGCTTGTGGAAGATTTGTCTATCATGATTGCCAAAGCATTAGAGATAGAGGGTAAGGCAAAAGAAGTCGAGGTCGCTCGAAAAGGGGCTAAGGAGGCTCGAGCTCGCAAAGAGGCTATTGATAAGTAGAAAATGTACCTATAAAAATACTTGATTTTATCTCTTAATTAGTCATTAACTTGTAGTTTTGGTCTATCTTTTCC